>JAODUI010000002.1:4827589-4838137 GCA_027563995.1 Papilio gigon
CCACGAATATTCCAAGACCAAGATAAGATAAATCCGTTCAGCCGTTCTCGAGTTTTAGCGAGACTAACGAACAGCAAAACATTTTTACATATATAGATTAGTAAGAAAACGGAAGTTAAAGCTTTCAAATGCAAAGACGATTCCCACATCTGTCTAGAGCATATAATTAATAATTAGTACATATTTCCATTGAATCTGGACTCTAAGTGAAATTACATATTTATGTAAAAAATAAAGCTTTATTGGCTGTAGCTCTAAGTATTGGTAAGAAAAGACCGATAGACATTTGACACTTCAAAATTAGATTAACCGTTAAAGTTACGAGGTTATCCGGTTCTTTCAAACTCCTTATCTATGAGATTAAATATAATTTTGTCGTATTATAATGTTTAGTCAAATTCTACAATAACAATAATAGTCTATGGTTTTATATTGAAAGTTTTAACATTCCAAATAATACCGTGTCATTGGAGACTTACAAAGGTATTTTTTCTTGGATAGACGGCGGAGGACCACATACATCGGGAGGCTATAGATAAGTCCTATCCAGCAGTGGGAAGACAAAGGCTGGTGATGGCTTTCTCGCTTCCATTGAACTCATCTATAGACTTAGATAGATAGACAGACGTTATCCTGTATCGGTGTAGTGTTGTGGAGCTCGCAGCATGCAGCACTGGCCGTCCGGCTCGATGGTAATGGTGGCGGCCGACTGCATCCACGGCTCACCGTCCACCTGCATCGCGCACGAGCCGGACAACTCGATCTGGTTGTTATTAAGCGTCGTTACAAATAACTTGACAGCTCAAGGTCATCTGCGCTGCGCAATTCCCGCTGCCCCTTTGCGCTGCGCAGTGCCCCCGCTACTTTACGCTGGACATTAAAGGGGACAGTTTTAAAACCTGAGTACATAAAAAATTGTTCGATATATTTAAGAAAGAGCGTATAGGATATGGTTACCTTAAGACGTGATGTTTGTGCGAAGCGGTAGGGCTCCGCGAGGCCCACCTGCAGCCTCGCGATATGAAATGACGATGATATACCAACCACCTGAATATAACAACAATATATTGTTTTATTTGAATATAAATAATTTAAGGAAAAATACAATTATACCGTAACATATAAAAAAATCACCTCTAGTTTTCCGTCGCTGACGCTTTGCTCTGGCATCTCGCCCTCATTGCCCATATCTTGTAAAAATGAGAAAAAACTCGATGTTACAAAAATGACAGTTCTATTAATAACCTTTTGCAAGTCGGTTAATAAGATATCAAACTGTTTAAGAAATATAGAGTATTGTACGTATGTTAAACCGCAGGCTGTAGCTAGTATGTACAGGTCCGCGGGCACTCACTCCAGAGATGTACGCCGGCGCCCCACGAGGGTATATTAAGTGCGACGAGGGCCTGCAGCGGCGGCAGGGCCAGCGGGTCGCGGCTGGCGCCCGGCCACACGCGCAGCCGCCGCTCCAGCCCGCCGCAGCCGCCGTCGTCCAGCGCGCGCCCCACGCCCAGGAACAAGTACGCGATCTACACCACCATTGACCTCGACACTTACGTGGAATGATTTAAGAAAGAAGCCACACGAGCGACAGCCAGTGACACGTGAATGCTCGTGAGGCACCTCTCTTATATAGGCTATATAATGCTAAAGAAAGAGTTGGTGTATCACAAATCTGCACTTAGCGACTGTTTCAACCATTAATATATTACAAACGTTTTAGATATTCACATAGTTAAGTGTCCGATTGGCGAATCGGTAGAGGAACTGGGCGCGCGCGCGGTGGAAGTCCAGCGCGACCTGTGCGTCCACGCCCACGCTCGCGTAGTTGTACGCGTGCAGCACGCGCTCGCCGCGGCCGCGCAGCCCGACGCGCTTCGGCTTTATTGTTATCTTCCATCTACTCACAAGAAAATGTTACTAACAAGTCGAATATTAAAATTATTAATACACAAATTATTCTGAATCAATTAGCCTGCTAGAAAACATATCACAATGTCATTGTATTTTTTTAATCTAAATTAAACTTCTCTTTATGTAATAATGACATAAAGTACGAGTGAACTAGTATGACAGTTTCATTGTAATATATAGTGAGTCACCTATCTAGTGGTTGGTGCTCCGCGTCGCGCACCGCCTTGACGATGGCGTGTGCGTCGAGGCGCGCGTCGCAGCCGGCGCCCCAGCCCAGCACGCGCGACAGGTCGTTGCCCGTGCCCATCGGGAGGATGCCCACCGACGCCTGCAAACACCAACTTACCTATCACACCATACTAACTCCGCTGGCACAACCCAAAGTGGGTCTTGGCCTCCAACACAAGAAAACCAATAAGGTGCATAAATTCTAGAAAAAAGTATGGTCTATCAAGAAAGGTTACATTTATTATAATAAAAGAATAATTTAATATAGGTATTGTCAAATGTTTGGCCAAACATTAGTTTTCAGAGTTGAAATTTATCAAGTAATTGGTTATTGGCCATGCCAATGTTGACAGACTAGAAAGACAGACAGACAGACTAAGAAACTAACCCTTATATGTGTAGCTGGTTTCAAGGTATTGAGCACCCAAGCCACAGTACCGTCGCCACCAGCTATTAGAAGACGACATTTACTCGGCAGCCATTTTATTACTTTTTCTGGAGATATAGAACTTATATCCACCACCTGTAACAAATAAAAATACTTGATGAGGAAAGAAAACACATCATTCTAAAAATTTACAGTTATTTCCTTGACTATGACTTGTGGCGTCATTTACTTTCATAATAAATTCTAATTGAATACAATACTATTGTTTTTTGCATAAATTGAATTTCAATCTTTGTTTGAAGCACCAATTGCTTTATTACTTTTTTTATAATAGGGTAGGCTCTGAGCCTCTTGGTGGGAACGTATTGTGAGCTGATGATGATGATGATGAATAGCTTTATGATTAAGGGTACGGACTACCGATCTAGCGATTGTGGGTTCGAATCCCATCATTTAACTATTGTCGTGAACCATATCCTAACACAAGCTTTTTCAAGCTTCCTAGGAAATTAAAAAAAAAATTAAACTGCAAGCTTATGTTACAAGTACATACAAATTACCTGTATTGGATTAAGTAGACCACGGAATATTGATATAACTTCATCACTTCTACTACTTCCAGATTTGCCGTTCGCTAAAAATAGCACCATTTTTTATTTCCATCTTTTGTATATACAAAAAGACTATTGTTATGTTTTTTTTTTAATTATTTGTGCTTCTACAGACTCGAAATAGACCAAAAAAGAGGAGGGACCTCTTTTTTGCTCTTCATATCTGTATGATTAGTTCTGAGTTCTTAAATTATTATAGACCTACTTACTATACTATACTACTTATATAAATATTTTTTTTGTTATTGTTTAATCTTATAAATAACGACACAGTTCACTCAGATTATATCCAAACACTAAAACACTTTAAAATGAAATGTAAAATTATTCAATACCAAGAACAATGAGAGGTTCCCAATCGTCATCGGGAGGTGGTTTAACATTGCTTATTGTTCCTCTATGAAGTTGTACACATGCCGGAGGGATTATTAATTTTCTGTATTTGTTAAAGTCACATTGCTGGAATTAAAAAGTTCAAATAAAAAAACAGCAACATATTTTAAGGATGTTTATAAATGAAGACAGTTAAGGTTATATACATCATCAATTATGGACATCCAAAACAAACAAAAAACCAAAGCGCATTATGTTCTAGGGCAACTGTACCAGTTACAGATATGTTGCCTGAATGTATTAATATATATGTAACATTTATATAAAAGCAATATTAATAGTTTTTTATACATACCTCATTGTCATTAAGCAAGTTATCTTTAATAACTTTAGTTCTCTGGCACCAGGAGCAAAATAACTTTTTTAAACTCTCATTCTGGCTGTCATCTTTTGCACTTGCAGTGCCAACTATATCGGAGAGTAATATTTTTAATAATAACCAAGTTTAAGAGTAAAATTGTATTTTTGGGCTAAATTAATTATTAATTAATACAAATTATTAAATATGACTGATGGGCAGGCAGTATTTAGATTTATAATATAAATAATTTACGATCTCGAACTTACTATCAACCCACTGATGGTGAAATGGTTTATCACTTGGCCACGATATTTGTTTACATCTAATTTTTTTGTCCAAAACTCTATTGCATTTTTTGCAGGCACTTAGTGCGCAGCACTCACAGAAAAGGCCAACAACAGGCAGCATTAGTTTACTACAGACAGTGCACTGAAAATAATAAGAAAATTTTAATATGCTATACATAACAATAATAATGAGCTATCGATTAAAACTTACGTAAATATTATACGGCAAAGATTTGTTGCATTCAATACTTCTCCAAGTATGCCCATGGCGACCTCGACTGTATATCGTTTGCATAAAATTATTACCACTTAAGAAGGAATGAACTATTCTATAAATTAAATAACTTAAGAAAAAGCCACCTATGAGAAAGTAATAATTTGTTGTAACAGCAATGTAACGTAGGTAAGGTTCCATTTTACAATTATGATAGGTTAAGTGAATTTGACTAATCCTCGAGAAATACTAAATTGAAAAAAACACCTTCATTTTCGATATAAGCAAAGTTCAATTTTGAAATAAGCAGATATGCACATCAAATCAAATCAACCTCAAATATTTGTCAATTGTCAAATTTATTTTGTTTCCGGTTTCCTTCCCTCGCTCCGACGCAGTTCAAAGAGTACATAATCAAAGTTTGATCCCCTATATAATGAATAGCATAGTAAAGTAGTTTTAGGTTTTAGTGCAAGAGATCTACCCTAAGGAACTATTTAAGTAAACAAACACAACTCTGTGTGCTTTAGTAATTAGAACAATTTATAATTTGTATTAACGGTTTTAATCAAGTATTTATCTACTCTAAGGTAAACTACTGAAACTTCAAAACATCAATCAAAGTCGAAGTCAAACGTGTGATTGTGAAATGAACTTTAGTAAAATTTCGCGTATAATAATACGTTGTTTTGTTTCAAAATATACTTATCCGTTGATTAAAGTGTAAAAACTTGTACTAGATTGGAATTACACAAAACCCATTTTTTCTGTGTTAAGTTACTGTTGTCGACTTGAAAAAATATGAAACATTTAAAACACGCACTAAAGATAGTTTGAGACTTTGTATCATAAGTAATATCTACTTTTGGGAAATCAAAAATGTTGGCTTTTATAAATAAAAACAAAAATGACCTAATTTATTTAGGTCTTTTATTGTTTAGTGTATTTATTGGTAAATATTATAGAAGTATAGGATCAATGCAAGCTAAGAAATGGGTTGGGTCAATTATTGGACTACTCCTAATACTAACTGTGTCTGGTTACAATGCTGTTCATCCAATATTATCAGGACTTCTTGGAATAACAATTATTAAATTGGCAACCGTGAGGTAATATTATGACATTTAACTTATTTTTCTTAATGCAATGAATAATAAAAACTAAACAATGTGCATATATTTTTTCAGATACTGCCATGTAGTAACATTCTTTCTAATGTTTGGATATTTATTTTTCTTCCGATTAGCTGACAAATTTGGTTTACCGTTATCATCAGGGCAAACCAATCTGATACAAATGATAATTGTGTTAAGAGTTGTTGGAGTAGCATTCGAAATGAACGGATCTTGGATAACTGTTGGCAAAACAAAAAAGAAAGAAAATGATGATAATAGATCTCAAGTAAAAGTAGTTGACAGAGATGAGGATTTTGTTGAATTTATAAATCCATGTTATGCTGATTTATTCCATTATACTTTTAACTATGTTGGATTGTTGACAGGTGTAGTATATTTCTTATGTCATAGTGGCTTGAAACATCATACCAGTCACTGTATTTTTTGCTGCAGTGGAGTGTAAGGGGATGACCTTGAATTGTTAATTGAACACACCAAACTTATTAAGTACTCAATGAGTTTTCATTGCTGTACAATAATATATCCTATCTGTTTTTCTGTTTGATATAATGGCATAAAACCCTTTTTTGTGTAGGTGTTTCAGCCCTAAATTATAATCCTGGCAATCAACAAAATTTAAAATTGTTCTTAATGTTTTAGGTCCCTATTACAGATATAGAACATTTGACGATTACTTCTATCTACCCTACAGCAAATACGTAGACTGCACAGGTTTTACAATCAATACATTGAAGATAGTCCCATTATATGTCTCTCTATATTTAGCATTATCTAACCTTTGGCCATTGGAGGTGAGCAGTTCTATCATATACTATTGCAAACAAAATAATTCTTGATTAAAGTAGCTTAAAGCGGTTTTCTTTTTTACATTAACTGTGTTAAATTTCACTTTCATCCATTAGTGTTTTTTTTTAGTATGTCTTAAGTGAGGAACACAACAATAGAAATTTTGTATACAGAATGTTATATCCATGGGCATTGTTTGCTGCATTCAGACAACGTGTTTACTCTGGTATGACATTAGCTGAGAGTGTGTGTACATCAGCCGGTCTTGGAGCTTATCCTGTACAGGGCAGGAATAGAACTGGTCACGGACCAACAGTGGGATATTTAAAGCTTAAACAAATGTAAGTACCAGATGAATAAATTAAATCGATTTTTTGATAGTTTATATAACAGGTTACTTGATGTTAATTGATACCTGCCAACCCACTATTAGGAGCATTTATTGTAGGAAAAGATAGATTTTTTGCTAATAAGCGAGCGTTATAACCATATCTCATATAACAATTGCCTCATCGTGTGCCGTTGTCTGCTGACTGCTGGCACACTGGGACATATGCTCACCCTGATGAAATTTGCTTGCTTTATATTTGTTTTTTAAGTTATTTATTCCCAAGTTGTTACAATCGCAACCTTTCGTGGTGTGCCACTTTAAAAAAATTGCCTTGCTGGCAACACCCTTGCGAATTAACGAATGAGGAGTACAAAAACCGGGATAGTAGTGAAAAGCAATTAATCGTCTATCTGCTCTGACCGACATTTTTCTCACAAATATATTTAAAAAAAACTGCATCCTATTGGCTATTGTGTTGTATTCAAGCGACTAGCTTTTAAGGTGGAACATCGCGAACGAACGTGTTGGTACTTTAGTTTTTTGATGTTGTAACATTTGTTGGTAGGAGTGAGGAAGAAGCACAATCAGCTCAATATGACTTCAACACTGTGGAGTCGATGGACGTATGGGGTTGTGAAACTGTTGTTACTCTACGGGACTCTATGAAGGTCTGGAATAAAGCTGTGCAGTACTGGGTTGCTATGGTTGTATATAAAAGATTTCCTGTTAAACCGTTAAAGTAAGTTTTCACATTTTGAGATGGTAGATATAGTTATTGGTGCGTGAATTGGCACACCAAGAGAAAATTTTTATTCTGTATCATGTTTTTTTATAGGATTCATGCAGCATTATTTGTGTCCGTGATTTGGCATGGCTACCATGCAGGTTACTTCTTTTGCATTTATTTCTGTCCATTTTATTTGATGGCAGAAGATATTTATTACAAGTTGTATTACAAAGATGCCACAGGAACGGTAAGTAACTTGGAACTTTTTTTTCCTCATAATTACACAACACAATTCATTATTTTTCTTTTTACCTTTAATCTGTTTGCAATGTCTGACTTATAAACACAATTTTAGTAACTAGTTTGGTTATCGTTTTTTTTTTAAATTGACTTTTTTGTTTCAGAAAAAGAAGGTTATAGGCTTCGTGATGTGGTTCTTAAGATCTCATTCTGAATCTTATCAGGCCGCGGCATTTTTACTTTTAACATTTGACCGAATTTGGATATATTATTCTTCAGTCTATCATTACTGGTACGGGGTGTGGTTTGCGTTCCTCATGCTTGGTTTATTGCTTAACCAAATACATAAGATCGGAAAGCGTAAGAAAATTGTGGATACGAAAGAGAAAATTGAATTAGTAAATCAATAGTAAAATTTTAGTAAGGGGAAATATAGATTTGGGTTCTAGTGATATTAAAGGTTGTAGTGACAAGGGAAAGGAAGTGGTAGTAAGGTTGTAGTATAAATAGAATTTGATACTGATAAATATACCAATAGATTTTTTTTTCTAACCGATAAAGAAAAGACAAGTACATTAATTTAAGGTCTTTTGACACACTTTTTTTTACAATAAATAGTCGAAGTTTTTTTTATCTGGCAAGGTCTGTGCTTTCGTTTTTCTAGTCTATTTTTAGCAATAACCTACAGATAATATATGACACTCGTTAACTAACTAATTGATAAATACTCGACTAGCTCATGTTTGTACTTAAGGTACATACGTAATTGTATACTAATTGAGATTTACACTCCCAAAACTCCGGTTAAAATGTTACAAATTTCGGATGTCCTACTTCAAAAAGGAATAATATTTTTTTAACGGGGATTGTAATTAAGTGAAACGTGTAGTGTTGGTGCCGATTAGTTCAAGATCCTATCACTTTGTTTCGATCAGTGCGGGCTACTTCGTTTGCGTCGAATTTAGTTTATACTCATATTGTTTATAGCAAATCTCGCGGAAGTTTTAAGAATTCAATGACATTTGTAGTACTGGCAATGAAGAGAATGGCGATCAAGAAAGAAAAAAAAAGTCTCGAATAATATTAAAATTTAATGTTAATAATTATATTTTCATAACATATACATAATTTCTTGACGGCAACAATTAATCACAAGGCACGTGAATATATCACAATGTTATCTAAATATAAATTAGTTGAGTACCACACTGGAGATGTATTGGTGGACGACGTACGTCAACATTGCCACACTGAAAATATAAGTAATGCAAATTTAAAATGGCAATACATGATGTGTCTGACTAAAGAAATAAAAAAAAATCTGTCAAAAACATTTACTAATCTAAAAAAATTAAAGTTATTTTATTACTGGTGTTTTATAAATTATGTTTTGGTTTTTTATTGATTTAAAAATTGCAATTCTTAGAAATAACTGAGTATTTAGTATTTTTACTATCTCAACAATATGGCAATACAAATGACATTTGTAATGTAAGGCATAATTAAAGTTTTTTTTTTTAAATAGTGAAATATTAGTATAAGTTATGATGCATTCCATTTGCTCATTTTACAACTTTTAATTTACAAAAAAACATCTATTGTAACATTTCTTAGAATAAACATTCTTGGCGAATTGCTTTTTATTTTTTAATTAAAAAAAAAACATTTCCACCTGTTTTAAAGCCTGAAGTGCATTTATTTCGTCTGCAATATTTACATTATGTGTTTTTTTTATATTTTTTAATATTACATCTAATTTCCACTGTAGAGAAATCTAGACCGATCGATGTGTCGACCTGAACACAGCTTGTGAGCTATTTTCAGATCAGACAGGTGCCTTCAGTGTATTTTACTTTGCGTATTAAAACTATACATTGGGGACTTAAATGCAATAAAAAGGTGCGTAAAAATAAAAATAAATGTATAATCAAGCCAAAAGCTTTGTTTCTAATTATAAAAAAAAATCAATGATAATGTTTTAGAAAAAAATCTTTGGTGTCATATGACAGTGCTTACTGCGATGAGAAAGTCTTTTATATTAGCTAAAATTGTTTAAATATGCATTGGTTAATGTACTGCATAATGCAGATAAAAGGCAAGCAAAATTAACAACTTACTGTCTACCCTTAACCGGTTCTAGTAAAATGTATGGGAGATTCGTTATAAGCTCTTAAAAATTGCATTTTAATTCAGTTATTTGTGACGAAATTAAAAAAAAAAATAAACTTAAAATTAAAGCATGGTTCAACTTAAAATTACAGTGATTCGAAGACAGTTCGGCGACATCGGAACTGTTGAGTATAAAGTTATTTGCATTGTGTTAAAGAGTATTCATGCAAAGCTAAAGTAAACATCCAGTAAAGCCTTCGTTCCATCTATCTTATTTACCCGAGGTTCCAGCCGTACGTCGCCGGCTTTCTGGTAGCGCCAGCATTGTAGCGAGCGTTACTTTGTCCGTAATTCCTGTTCTGACTTGGCGCCTGGTAGGCGGGCTGGCCTGATGGATAATTTTGAGGGTTAGCACTCCTCGAATTTGAACTGTGCGACGCGTAATTAGGGTTTTCCATTAATGGCCTAGTGTTTAGGAAACCAGTCAAACCTCCGTTTTTAGATAAATTGCCCAGTATGTTCCCGAAGATGTTGGATAAACCTTGACCACCAGCGCCTGTTCCTGTGCCTCCTCCATTGGCGAAGTTGTTTAGTGTGTTAAAGATATTGTCCAATGGACTTTTCGTTCCTGTTGGATTGGAGCCACCGTACGGCGAGCTTCCTCCGTAAGGGTTATTTCCTCCGCGGTTTGATGATCCTCCGTATGGCGAATTGCCTCCGTAAGGGGAATTGCCGCCTGTTGAGGACCCGCCGTACGGGGAATTACCACCGTAAGGCGAATTTCCGCCATAGGGTGAGCTGCCACCGTAAGGGGAACCGCCTCCAGTCCCCATTATTCGGACAGACGCGCTCCGACGCCTCTCAGCCCTTTGACGTGGAAAGG
>JAODUI010000002.1:4846583-4861470 GCA_027563995.1 Papilio gigon
CACTGATATTCTGCAAAGGCCTTGGCTACCTCCGCACGTCAGTTACAGCAATTATAAACTTAAGAAAAAAAAATCAATAAAGAAAAGAATGTATATTTGAGGTACCGTCTATCCGATCTGAACTGGCATTTACGCGTAATTACAAAATACCTTTGAAGTTACACGTGTTTTTAAGGCTTCAGTCGCAGCGCACACAGAGTCGTTCAACAGTCACTAAACTTCCATTGTGTAGCTCATGCATCCATTTCAGATAGTGCCAGTTATGTTCTGGTCATTATGAAATCTTGTCTTATACTATTTTAATCTTCATTGCGGGTGTTTTTTGATTTTATCAAAACGTGTTTCGTTATCTCAGAGGCGATACAAGCCAAATGCTGGCTAGCCGCCATAATTGTTCTCGGTAGCCCACTGGGCTTTTAGATTACTGTGAGGAAGTTATTCCTTACATAGCGAGACGTCTTTATGGCGAACTGTTCACGCATGACGAAACTTTTTAGGATGAATGGGTCTTTAGAGAATATATCAAGTTAATGTTGGTTGGTACCACGGCCCATATTAAAGTTAATATGTGTATTTGTATTCAATGTTTGGCCAATAAATGCTCATGAAAAGATAATTGATAGAACATTTACGTTACAAACGAAGTTTTTATCATGTCAGTTTTATTATAATGTCTGTTTGCAGTTTAATAGTTTTTGGTTATATAAATTGATGGGTAAATCATAGTCATATACAGTTTTTTTGTTTTTTTTATAAGAGAAGGGGGTGACACGAGCGGCGAGATCATGAACATGGTCGCCGACGCCCATGGACATAGCAACACTAGTTTTTTTTTACATTACTTTTAAATGTAATCTGTTAACATTATGATATTTGAATGATATATATAAAAAATGATACAAGATGTCTACTCCAAGGGTAGAACCAACTTGTAAACTAGTTCAATAATTAAGTGACTAATATTGTATTCAAATGAGCATAATTATGTTATCTCCTGTCAGTTCTTTAATGAGGACACAGTAATTTAGAATTTATGCTAATATAAATATTTATCATCAACATCAACCTTTGTCTGCTGGACATAGGCCTACATTCTCTACATTCAACATCTAAAGACTTCCTGCTGTTATATTATAACCTAGTTTATCTCTACATAGCACATTCATAGTAAGATTGCTATCAAAGGTCAATCTCATGGCCATAGCTACTATATAGATCAAAATAATGACTCTACTGAACTTTAAATACTCATTAGATTTTTTAAGATTTGATAATAGCTGCAGGTAATACTTAAATTTTAATTCCAAAACAAAAACATAATAATACGGCTAACACGCATGTAATTTATCCAGTATTAGTATATTACTTTCAAGTCCATCGGGGACTCTTCTCGGGGTAGGTAGGATTGGATTTATATTTAAACATCACTTTATATCATAGCCTATTATTTCTGTAATTCCTTGTAATTCATTATGTCAATAATAACAGATATATAGACTCTACTACATGTTTATAAATAAACTCCAGTTAAATGATAACCTCTTGCAAAACACAATTGTTATTACCTTTTAACAAATAACAGGATGTACCACTTTAGATGACTGAGGATAGAAATACAATGTCACAGTAACACTAAGGAAAATGAACTCTATAATAGTGGAATAAACAATTTCAATACATACACAAAATTTTTGAGTGTATAATTTTTTATTTTTACTCTATTAAGGTAAACTTTCAACGACAACAATGTGAACAGGTTTATGGAATGTCTAAATAGAATGAGCAGGGATAGGATTGCATACAATACAAAATTGAGACAAAAAGAATTTTATTTATAATTAAGAAACATGACAAAATAGTCAAGTTTTATCTACCAATAACTATGTATGTAATTTATGTCACATGCATTATTTAATTATTTAGAATTGTAATAGCTTTAGTTTTGGTTAATGTAAGGTTTTTAAGCTAAATATATGATACAGGAAAGGAAACTGTATTAAGATGCGTCATAAGTTACTAATTAATTTGGAATATAAAGACGTAAGCAAAAGAAGTAGGGGTAATTTTCTAAGAAATATACTAGGAAACTTACATTGAAATAAAATACAGGATTTGATCCTGGCTCGCTTCTGTTAAACTAAGATCTATATTTCCTTATGCTGTCGCACTAACAACACAATAACACACTGGACAACTTGGCCTGACGACTTACACAAGGTCAATATTAATCGTCAAAAGGTAATACAACTATGTTTCTCACAATCAACTTATTTCGTTCAAATTTGACATAAAGAAATAGTGGTGAGTGACATTGACAGCAGCCGTCAGATTGATAGAAATAAAATTTGTTTAACGCATTAAATTCTTTAATCACTTTGAGAAAGTTTCTTTTTTGTAATTAAGTATGTAAATTCTATATTCTACAATGTTAAAATATCTTAAATGTAACAAAAGAATTTAGGATATTTTTCTTGCAGTAAATATTGAATGAAGCAACGTATCTTTCAAAGTGGGTTAAAATGGTTTTTGATGCTATGCACTTAGCGTCGCAGAAATTCAGGAGAAGTTTTGTTAAAATAGCTGCATAGAATTGCTTTTCTTTAACTAAATAATAAAGCCACGATGGTGGTAAGAGTTATAAAATAGTGGCTGAATAGTCTTTGTATAAGTATCATTTTTTTGTTATTTTTTTGGCTATGCAACAGTTCGGTTACTATTTCCATTACCTTTGTGAAAATTAGTCCCAAACAAAAGTTAACGCTAACCTGCAGCGCAATAAAATCTGTTGAATAAAATTCAGAGTTGGTGCGAAGCTTTATCCTCTTGAGAAATTAAGTGCTCCATTAGTTTTAATTTACTCAACGTTCGTGCAGTCTGGTTCATTATTTTTGCCGCTTTGTGTGTAAAATGCATTTAAAGCAAACTAGAGGCACCTTCGTACAACGCAAATGCTTTAAAAGTTAAGGAAGCGATAATTCAATAATCATTGCTTAGCAAAGAGAATGGGGATTCTATTGCTAGAAAATAAACTAGACACCGGCATATTAGGCGTGTTAAAATCTTATGATATTACTTCGAGTGTGAAGTACGGAGAAATTATCCAGCATTGTAATTAATAAAATAATTGCAACGTAAATTTTTGTTTGGCGAAATAGTAGATTGCACGTTTTATTTCGTTTACATTTTGTTTTTTAAGGATCTTTCGAGTACTGTAATCGCCTTTAACATGTAATTGTTTAAAAACAGTAATTGATTTGCATAATATTGACAAGTTGCGTTTTATTGTGTAAAGTGGTTAAATGAGTTGTCGCTAAGACAATTTTGGTAATGTGTTATGTTGCTGGATGCGATTGGTGTGACATCTGTATTATGCAAACCATTCTTGTAGAGTTCGGTTTTTTAGAATAACTGTATGTATGAGATAAAAGAAAAATTGTAGTGAAAATGGCCATAGAAGAGCTAAGTGATAAACGGCTGTACCCGTAGCAGTAAGTAGCTACGGGCCGCTCTGTCACTCTACATGGACCAAAAAGATAAGAAGGATTTAAAATACGATCCAGGACCGGACTGGGCGGGGCAGTGGGAAGCAGAGCTTGGATAATATATTTCACCCTATCTTCAACAAGTTTTACTTTATTATTTTTATTACTATGTGAAAGATTAGCATTGCTTGAAATTTTAAAAGTACCCACATTTTTACCTTGTAAGTTATTTTGTGCTGCAAATAGACGTGATAAAAATCTTTATGGACCTCATTAAAATGACGAAAAAAAAAACAAAAATAGTTTTATAAATCTTATTGTATAAAGTCATAAATTTATTTTTTATAGTAATAAGGAAGCGTAACCGGAATGATCCTAAAATATACAAAAGTGTAAAGTGTGTTGACATTATTTATGACAGTAAAAAGAATCACGGGAATGGTAAAACCGGAACGCGATAAAATCTGTTTGATACAATACCGCCAGTAAAGCTGTATCCTCTTGAGAAATTAAACGCCCCATTAGTTTTAATGTATACTCAACATTTGCCACGCTTTATTATATTTTATATTCCATGTTTTAAATGCATCTTAACACAGATCATACATTCTGTGGTTCGTTTGTTTTTTTTTTGTAACTTATACCTTTTTTTCAGCTAATGTGGCCTACATATATCACGATCAGTTCAAATGCTGTCCTTAGACGCCATTTGACTCAAGCGTAGCCAGGTGGGTTCGTTTTGTGAAGGACTTAGCTTCGTCTTCGTTGGCTATCTTCCTTTGGTTTCATTTTTTCTTTAACTTTAAAAATGTTTGCCCAGTAGGTTTTACATTAATTGGGGGCGTTAAAATATTTTACAGTATCCCTTGCCATTTTAAGAATATATCATTATCTATAAAATAGGCATTTTAGAATCAGTCGGTGTATTAAAGATTTAAAATAAGCAAAATTCTATTTAATTGAACCGGACTTATTCACAGGTCCATGATGACGGTAGTTTCGCTAACTTGTATCACATATGGCCCGGCCCGGCGCTGCACACTCTAATGTAATGAGGGTGTGGCTCATAACTTTACTCTGTGAGGGACGACGCATCGAAACGTAATTATAAACTTTAATGACATCATAATTTTGTTACTGCTTGTCTAAAACGAATCTGACTGCACGCTGATGGGTAACGAAACCAATATACGCCTTGTTTATAGATCCAAAGTAACAAGTATTGGGTAATTTAACAATACATTTAAGAAACCACTAAAATCGACGGACTGTTTTCTAACACTAGTTGCTGGACACACACATTGTACTTTTATGAATAAAAAAACTTACTTTTTAAATCAGTCAAGTTGTTTCGACAGCTTGTCTTAAGACTCTGTCTTGACCTGGTCGAGAAATTAAATATGGAATATTTGAGAAAACAACTGAGCGCTATATAAAAAAAATATCGGACCGCAATTGAATGATAAATGTATTTATTACAAAACCTTTTCGCAATAATAAATTAAAGAAATATCTAGATCTGTGTGCGATAGATACGTTAGATTTATTACGATTTAGAAAGCTTTGGATTCTGTACGAGCTGGTACGTCCGGTCCGTCGAATGCACCGGAGGTGGACCATTCATTCCACAAAAGTCGTGTCCGTACTTTTGCTAGGAATCGATTACTCGAGACGTTGGATCTTGAATCACTTTGTGGTTCGGAAATGTTGATTTTTATCGATGTTCTTTTTAAAGGCATTGGCGAAATTGTTTAAAATCTTTTAGAAGGTCATACGACTAGTTTTATGGTGTGCGTTTATTGTAAAATATTTTATATTTAAAATTAATATTTGATTAGCGTCTTAACTTCTAAATATGACATGGCTGGAAATATAAAATATTAAAACATATTGGATAGAATAGAAAAGAAAAAAAATTAGATATATTTTATTTATTTATTTGTGCCTCTACAGACTCGAGGTCCGTACTCTTTTTTGCTCTATTTATATCTGTACGATATATATAACTTATATAACTATACTGTACTATTTTTATTATTAATCGTTCTTTTTTTTGTATTCATTTTTTTCTTTTTGGTAATTTTTTTTTCACTTGTTTTTTTGTGTGTCGATGGAGCGGCAACGTTGCAGTCTATGTACAATTAATAGTTATATAAAGCCTTTGTTTTCCATACATAGGTAAAGAAATAATGAAGCATTGCTTCTTGTCTCGTATTTCAGACACAAATAAATTTTAAACCAAAGTGGCAATTTGTATGAAATATGTTTTATCCTTTGCAATATTTACCAGAAATAATTTTAATTATTACAATTACAAGGGATGTTTCCATTACGATGAAAGCTTTCCGAGTTGTAATATTAATTACCTGTGGCATTTCTTTTTTTTATTCAAATGAATTCCATCATTATTTACATCATCACGTCATCATTTTTGACATTGTTTTATGATTGAATATCGAAGTAGTGACGAATAAAAAAATTCTTAAATTTTTATAGCTACATGACAACACACTGAATGGGTTTGTGATTTAAGGATTATTTTTTTAAATTGTGTTACTGCTCTTTGTGGTCAGTCGAGTAAATACTAAGCAGTCATACTACATATTAATCAATGAACAAGAAAGCATCACCAAGAATTGAACGTGAGCTGTACGAGAATTCCTAGCGATGACTTAAATCGGATTCTTCCAGTGTTCTCGTTGTAAAGAGAATGTCAACCCTTGTCAACATGGCAGACGTGGATTCGAATGGAAAATATTGCTTGTTTTCTCCGTGAAATGATACCATTGTACACGATGATATATTGCATTGTAGAAACGCGTAACATGATTACTTATTTATTGCTCTTATCTATGATAGCTAGTTACCAAACAGACGTCCGAATTACATCGAACCGTGTAATTAAGTTTTTTTTTTATAGCTACATTGTATTCTTAAACATTTCATTGCGTCGGTGCCGCAGTTGTCAAGCGAAGGCCAGTCGGATCATACTCGACACGGACTATGTATCAGTGTGTTTTTCCAATTTCATATGTAAATTTGATGCAACCTGCACATATCGGTGAAGAAATTCAAAGATATGTTTGAAGTCAACCAACACGCATTGTAAAAGGGTGATTGACTATGGCCTAGTCACCCCTAATGATAGGGTAGGCTTCGAGCCCCGAGAGAGTATGCTGATGATGATTTTTAAACATTTCAACATCAAACAACGTTTTATATGTCAGTTTTTCGTGGCCTTTTTTTTTAAATAATAAATTCGATTTTAATGTATAATTTTTTTTTCATTCATTCTTCCATTAAACAACTTGAACCTATAAGCTATTACAGTCGTAATTGTATTGTTGAGGGAGCGAGCGGAGAAAATTGTCTCGGAAGCTCCGACAAAGTTACCTACTCGACTCGAGCTGTATCGTGTGGAAATTTTTCATATTTAAAGATTTCAATGTTATGAAATATGATCTATTGATTTTATTTACTTACAAATAAATATAATCAACTCGCAGAAAAAGTGGCGGATGTTACTGAATTGGATTGGATTGGATTGTTTGTACGAGTGTGTGCATTTCTGTGTACGTTATTGATTTAGTAGTGTTATTAAATTCGATTAACGTGTAACTGTCATATAATTCCGTATTTCTTTTGCTTGACGTCTTCTTTTTTTTAATTTTCATTTGTTGTTTTATAATACATGTCGTGTGTGTTTATACTTAGTCAAATTATCTGTTTTTTTTTTGTTTATGTGATATCTTTTCGTATCTTAATAATATGTATGTTGATACACCTTTTAAATATATGAATAAATTAATATTTTTCTTTCTTATTTTACTACGAGTTATTGTTTATTAATCATTACTATTTGTTTCGGTAAGTTTTTTTTTTATGATTTATGTATATATATAGAGTTTAGAAGTATTTGTAATTCAGCATTTTAAAGTTTAAATGGGATGCCTTGCGAAATCCTTTGAGAGTTTCCGCAGCACGTTTCATATGAGCACTAAATTTACTTCCATAACTGTCGCTTTAAGTACATACTTTTTAAACTTTCAGTAAAATAATACCCAACCTAGGTCAGCGGGACGTTGAAAGTTAGGAAAGGCGGTTAAATTAAACGTTGGCAAAGATTTTATCCAAATGTATGTTCATCCAATGACTTACCTTCTTATATTCAACGGATATCGATATATTTTTATACTAAATCAGTATATTCTTTAAGGTTACTAATATATAGGTAATACATACAGGATATACGTAAGAACTGTGTGTGTTGAGATGTAACCGGTGACAGAAATGTATGTATGTAGAAGATCAACTTTTATTAGAAACCATTTTTCAAGTTATATACCTAAAGACGTCCGTCAAATTAAATTCAACATCAACTTACCTTTGACATACTATTAAATGAAACAATAAAACCTACATGTATATATGACATGTATGTAAAAGTAGTATATATTGTGCCAACTCTCTATAGAGAAAAAGGGGGAGGTTGCTGACTACTATATAGGAAAGAGAGAAAGTTTTCAATTAAAATCTAGATAAAATTGTGTTCTACGTTGGTATTCAAATCAAACAAAGTAACGTCTCGAGGAGAGCCGTTTTCATTTAAATGAAACAACTGTCAGATGGATCCATGCAGAAAAAAAAAGGATAATAGGAGAATTCTCGCAAAAGGGTGTCGAGGATAAAAATTGCTTGGTTGATAGAAAAATAGCTTCGTCCGTTCCTATTCTTTGTTTCCTTACTTTTTATCAATACTGGTAAAGGAAACGTCTAATTGTAACATTAAAGTATAAAGTAAAAAATACGTTAAAGTTATAAATGAATATTAGAAGCGCCAACAGCCTAAAAGTTGAGGGTACGGTTTACCGATCTAGTGGATATGAATTCGAAACATAATTCGACTATTGTTAACAATATCCTAACACAAGCTTTTTCAAGCTTACCTGGAATGGTGACAAGAAATATTAGGTAATTAACAAAATGTTAGTATTATTTAAAAAAAAACGGCAGTTTTTTTTTAGTAACACGTCTACTAATGCTAACTCCAAAAGTCTAAAGTAGACTTGAATTGTTCATATAACATGCCGGTAAAATTTCCCTCGACCTAATATACATCATGTGTGATGTAAGAAAGTCTCTAGTGGTATTTAAATTTTCTGTGCAAAATGAGGTTAAAATCTATTTCGCCACAGGCTTAATTTCGTTCTCTGTGCTCGTAGCTCGTAGCTCGTAGCTCGTGGCTCGTAGGAAAAGTTGACTAAACCTAGATCGTTAACATCTACGTCGACAACTTAGAACCGTAATAAACTATATTTGTATTCTATTGTTGAACACGAATTATATTTAATTTAAAACGCGATGTCCTTGATGAAAATTGACAAAATTTTAGTTGTTTAACAAACTCAGATTTATTCATTTAAATTACATTTTAAATATGACGGAATTATATATATTTGTGTTGTCGAAATATCGTGTTGAATATATAGTTAATAGTTGCTACATTTCAATAATATTTGATCTTTTTTTAAAGTTAAATATCAGTAGATTTTTATTAATTTACTAATATTTTTTGTAACCATTCTTGGTAAGGTTGAAAAAGCTTATTTTAGGAATGATTGACGAATAGTGGCATCCGTAGTCTGTACCCATAACCATTAGGCTATTGGCGCATCGAATTAAAACTAATATTGGTAAACCAATATATTTCCTGTTTCATGTTGTTAACTTTAATACTTTTAAATGGAATGTTTACATCACACTGGATACCATTAAATAATAAAAAAAACTAAACATCAAAACATTTACTAAAATCGAGATATAGTCCCAATACAAGTAGATAATAAACACAAGTCCAGAAGTAACTGGCAGGGGAGAGGCATATACGATTGGAAGCAAAGGGCTTCAATCGAATATGCAAGTTAAGAGCATTACAGCAAGGAATCCCATTAGCAGGTGAGCTTTGAACTCGGATGATCGGTAAGCCCAAGCTTAAGACTCTATTTTGCCTTTCAATATTGCATATTTCCATTGATCCAACGTACGTTTGTTTGTTACGTAAACTGTATGGAAACGAACTTTAAATAGATGAAATAAAAGCTGCGCAATTTCTTTTTCATTTGATAAAATCGAAGCGCCATTTGAAGCGCCTATAGCTTAATGGTTATTGTTACGGACTACCGATCTAGCGGTCGTGGGTTCGAATCCCACCATTCGACTATTGTGAACCATATCCTAACACAAGGTTATCAAGCGTACCATGAATGATTATAGCGAATATTAGTAATTTAATAAAAAAAAATACTATTTTAGTAAAAAAAAATAAATACAGCCAGAATGACTCACACTGTCAAAACACACAGAATGACCCACACTCTCACTCACAGAATTTTCTTTTAAATAGATTTAATTTGAGTACGTACGTAAATTGAGTACGAGTAGGTCTGTTTATAGAAATGTAGTGGCATGTGCTAAGTACAAAGGCGACCGGGCGGCCCTTTAGCAAGGACTATCACGAGTAACTCGAGCATTACAATAACGAACTATTGTGAATAGACGCCGGGAACAATACTTGCTGAAGTATTGTTAAAAAACTAACAAATAATGTTGATTTCACTGACATAGTAAATTGTACTTGAATTTTCATTGATTACTTGATTTTATTATGAGCAAAGAACTGATTGGTCTAGGTTGCGAGAGTGCATTGGCGGCACAAGAGCGGGCATCGTGTCAGTCGATGAGCCCACGTTCAGCAGTGGATTACATTTGATTGGTAATGACGATGATAATGAATAAAGACTGATAATGATGCGAATAAAGACCTCTATTTACTTTCAGTAACTGAATACTTGAACTGTGTTAATAAAACGTATGTAGGCAAGCAGAATTAAGAACTGACAGTCACTATTTTGCTTATATATGAAGATGTCTAGCGGACTTCACTGACTGGACGGTTGAATTTAAAAGAATCATTTGTATATTGCCAACAGTTATTGGTTGATGAATGACGAAAATTTATTTTAAGTTCAAAGTTGTGAAGTTCTGTTCTTAATTATTTTAATGTCCCATCAAATAATAGTAAATTACCTTTATTAGTTGGTACAATTATTCGTAGAACAAGTTAAAGCCAGCCCTTACTACAAGAGACGAAAGGGTGTTGTGGTGATTAATGACTTTCGCTTCGCCTGTTGTCGGCTATATTGTCAAGTTTCTGTTGGGACATTGTCAACCGAAGTCATTTAGCTACCGCCCTTTTGAATTCAACTCACAAGCATTGAGTAAACTTTGAGATGGTTGCAAACATTATAGTGAAGCTTGTTAGGAAACCTCTTAAATACTCGTCACCTAAACTTTGTAGAATCGGGAAAAGGAAAATAGAAGCGTCATCATATATACAAGGTATATCTATGTACTTCTTCTACAATTCTATAAGGGTTCTTTTATTGTTTGTAGGGACGAACAAATTTTGCTAATTGCATCAACAACAGTTATAGTGAACTGCTTTCATTTATTGCTTTTATATGCCTTCGGTTTTTTTTTTATTTTTCACATATTTTACATTCAGCGTGTATGTGCTTCTTCTCACCTTACAGTTTACATTATCGACATCTGTTTACATTTACACGTAAAAGCTTACAAAGTCAACTTGTAGCGAGCGAGGCTGCCGGTGGCGAGTTTACGACCGCAGCCGATACATAACAAGCAATAAACATGAGCGTAACGTTTCTGACATTCAATTACGTTTTATATTTTTTCTTTATATACTTACATTTTTATTTTTTAATATAACCAACAATCGTGATATCGGGGGCAGGCGACTGACGTTTGCGGTGTCTGTTGAGAGAGCACCATTTGAAGTAGTAAACATTCAATGGCTTATAACATTTAATTATAAATTAGTGTTGGTGCCGTTTCTGCATCACCTAATAGATGGCGCTTTAACGAAACCATTTTATATTAATATATTATGTGGATAGTGCCGTCCCGCCACATATCCTCTCTTCTCGGTAACAGCCACTTCTGTCTTCGGTGCTTGTTATTGCGTTCTGTAGTTACAGCTGTCGTTATTGCGT
The DNA here is from genome assembly GCA_027563995.1 of Papilio gigon. Classification (NCBI taxonomy): domain Eukaryota; kingdom Metazoa; phylum Arthropoda; class Insecta; order Lepidoptera; family Papilionidae; genus Papilio; species Papilio gigon. The sequence continues at coordinate 4,858,138 of JAODUI010000002.1, forward strand.
TGTGTAGATATAATTTGTCGAGTCGGTCATTGTAATCAATTTTCATTTAATTAATTTATTTTTCATAGATAAATAAATAATAAAAGCGCTATTTCTAGATAAGAATTAACCAAAGTGCTTCTGCGTTCTAACTTACACCCAATAGAACTGTAACCACCTGTTCAATGTACACATCCTAGTCATTCTAAAATAATGTCTACCTATTTTAAAATGATTCGAACAATATTGTTTGCATTACTTTTAAAGAGATATAAAATTAGAACGTCCCATTTCTTTCGTTAATTGGCAGTTGTTAGCCGAAAATTGCCCCCAGCGGAGACGAGGACTGCCGCAATTGGTGCAATTAAAATAATTTTGGGCGAAATCTCTAGTGGCTGGATGGTGTTATTTACATAAATTGCTGTTCCGCTCGCGAAATACAACTCTTTTGAAATATGACGTCATAAAAGATTCCGCGCGTCACTGAGCGACATACATTGTTCCCTGACTTAATATTGTAACTCTTTCGTTTTTTTGAATTTAGCAATGATTTGCGATCGTTCTGAATATTTTTTTTACATGCCCTTATTTATCTTCATCGTGTCTGTAATCAAATCTTGTAAGTGTCATTTCATCCACTTCCCAGTTTCTTCCGATTGAGCTAAAATTTTACACGCATTTGTAAATCGGTTGATAATGCAACATTATTATGACACAGAGTTGATCTGATGATGGAGCTGGAAGCTGGTTATAGGAACTTTGTAATTAAACGACGCAACCCGTTTGGGTTCGTTTAGTCATCATGAGTAATTTCAATACAGCTGTTTTTTTTTAATGTCAGTAGTTTTTTTTTAATTCCCTAAACTTTCTTGTAACCATTCCTGGTAAGCTTGACAAAGCTTGTGTTAGGATATGGTTCACGACAATAGTCGAAAGGCGGGATTTGGAATTACGATCGCTAGATCGTCACTCAGTATCCATAACCATTGGGTTATTAGCAGTGTATATAAAAGTCATAAATGGAACAATAATGTGATAAATCAGACGCAATAAAAGTTAACCGCTCTGTACCTTCCGCGACCGAATGAATGAGAAGTATTCCGCGCCGGATAATTTCTCATGAGAATTAATTTTATATCGCCTCGAGCTCGCCTTTAAACTCTGTTAGCTTTCGACATTTAAACTTATTTTAATTAACTTTTAATTATCAATCTGACTTTGTAATTCTGTTTTCATACTTTTGTGTAAGTAAATTAGTTTTCATGTTAATCTATAAATTATCTTTTGTCTACAAATGCTTCGAGACTGAATACAGTATACAATCATTTATTAGTAGCCTCTAGTACCATTATCGTGTTTATGAAACAACGCTTAGATGATTAAATGAAACAGTACATTGGAATAAGATTTATGTATGAAAAATAACATTTAAAGTATTGTAATATTGTCACAATATCAAATAACCAACTGTTATAAAATACTAATAAACATACAAAGTTTTCATAACAAAATTGGTTGCAATCGTGAATAAAGCATAACTGTGGGTTTCGACTTGTATTGTACATATATTGTTGTCGTTGTTTTTCCAAATAGAATGAAAGAGATGAAAAATATGTATGAGAATATGTATTAATGACAGCATCAGTGCAGTGTAGTTCTGAGGTCATGCTTGTATTATGTTCACAACAGTTAATTAAGTGGAAATTCCTAGCTTACCGTTTTGGCATTGATAGATTAATTACGTCTTAAGATAAAAGAAGTCTTGAAAAGCTATGAAAGAAAATTTGTTCCGGGTAATTAACTTAATTTAAAGAGTTATGAGTTTTCAACGGCTGAATGAATTTCTATTTACTATTAAGATATTATAGATAATTGTAAATATCTAAATATTTAAGACGAAATGAAATTTAACTTTAACTTTATTAATTATAGAGGAGGTATAAAATTATTGTATAACATTAAATAGTTTTGTGTCTGTCGGTAATTGTGATTACATAATTATGACAGTCTTGAATAAATTTTAAATGAGCCTTCTGCATCTAATGCCCGTCGTTTTACTACGCGTTTCCATGTCAATACAACGCTGTCGTTAGGATGCACGCTCCCAAAGGGAATGCGATTTCTCATATAAAATTATACTATCATATATATTAAAACTGGCAGGAGATGGCGCAGGATAGGCGACGTTGGTCTTCTTTGTGTCGGAGGCCAAGACCCACTTCGGGTCGCTGCGTCAGCGGAGTAAGTATATATTGGAAACCATTTAATGTAATTTTTAAAGTCTAAAAGATATTTCCAATAAGCTGGATAACGAGTAATAGCTAATGTTTAGTACAGAATGCAATCGACCTTTCAACACGAGCAAAGTGAATTAGAGACATTTTTCCCCATTTCTCTTTTCACTTCGTGTAAGCGGCGGCGGTGTTGAGAAAGAGGAATTATTGAATTTTCTTCACTTTAAGGCTGCGCGTCGCGTCGAATGAACTTTCTGATTTTCCACCTTCAATTCCTTTCCCCTTTGATCAAATACATTACGTTTCTATTTTTATTGAATGACTTCATGTTAGGATGCATTCATATAATATTAATACATTTTATTAACTTACATTGCTACACAGTCAAACACGCTGTGTGTAACTTTTTAGCAATGTGTTCTAGATAATAAATAGCTGTGTTCCAGGTTTCCTTTTAATATCTAGACACAATTTTATTAACACTTCATAACTGTCTTTAAAAAATGCTTATGCATATATAAACTGTTAATAATACAGCTAATTAATTTTAAATTATATTTTCGTCACGTGCGCTTTTCATTAATAAAATATAACGATGGGAATGTTTTTTTTGTAAAATTAAATCAATAATGTAAAGTTTGAATAATCTAGAATAAATTTATTATTACTAATATAAATTCAACAAACATTTAGAAGTAAACGTTGCAACATAGATTCCGAGCATATTTCGATGCGCCGCCCGCTATCGTTCCGGGCGCGATGTTAACACAATGTTTGTTAAGCACAGGTGGCGCTTCCATTCTACCATTGATATACAAAATCTGGAAATCTTAGGAAAAATTAAAATTTATTAACAGTTTGTTGTAAGTGGAAGTTGTATCAAATAACCTGCCGTTCGTTGGACAGGGGACACGTGAAAAGTTCGTGTGCAACGCACGCCAAGAGCCTAATGGTTAAGGGCGCGGACTAGCGATCTAGCGGTTGTGGATTTAAATCCCACCATTCGAGCGTGGTTGACTATGGCCCAGCGTGGTTGACTATGGGGTCTGCGTGCGCATCTCCTGCAGCTTGGCCTCCTTGGCTGCCAGCTTCTGCCGCTCCTTGTACGACGGCTTGGCCA
>JAODUI010000002.1:4897829-4910088 GCA_027563995.1 Papilio gigon
CGAGTGTGCCGGGTGGAGTGGCGGTGCTGTCGTCAACGGTCAGGTGGCGTGCCGGCGCGCTATTGCTGGGGGGCAAGATACGCTACCGAGGCGAGCGGCCGGCGCAAGGGAAAATCGCTAGGCTTCAGGCGTCCATTCGCGAATATATGCTTTCGCTTTTTAGACACTAATTGAAAATAAGTTTTGTTTTCGGTAGTGCCTTTGTGTTATGTCACCCATTACACATCGTACTGGAGAACTTTTATTTAAAAACATTCTGCAACATTTTTTTATCCATTAATAAGTTTTGTAAATCTTAACTCGAGGGGATAAAGCCTTTTCTGAAATAACTGCTTTGCAAACTATAGAATTATAAGGAGTTTCGGTAGTTACTTCTTCATTTTGTCGATTCCTTCGATGTCGTTGTAACCGATTGTGACAGTGTCGTAGTGTCAGCATCCGAAATAGTCGGGCAAGTGTGCGGGAGGCAGGGCGGAGCGGCGAAGCCTCTCAAGGGGCGCGCTATTTATGTTTTGTGTGGCAGCCCAATCAACCTGGAGAGTTATTAATACAACTACTTCGTGGAAAAATTTACTTATTGCGTCATCATTATAATGTTACTACTATACTTTTAGAAATTAACCATTATTAATTACGTCATTAAATTTTTAATTATAATTTATGCAACATAACGGCGGACTGAATCATGTTTTTTTTTCTATATATTAGTAAAATGAAGATTTATTGACAAAAAAAGCAATGTGCAAAAATCCTTCTTAAATACCAATATTCTTTAACATATGGCAGTAAATTCTCACTCAGTCACATCCTAAACCACTAAATATCAGTTCGAATACCTTTCCCTCCTGTTATCATGTCTAACAACAAAGCCCCGATCCGTCACAATACGAGAGTAAATTAATAGCTTGCGTCCAAATCTAGCAGCCCTAATTCCCACCCTCATTACATCTGTAAATAATAAATAATTGGGCAAATGCTCGAGGGCGGCGGGCGGAGGGTGCAGCGCGGTAAGCCTGTAAGTCGACACGTGGCTTTCAGGTCGCATAACTTAGAAATTGCCCCGGGCGATGGCGGACATTGTAAAACTAATCGAAACATGATGAAAACAATCAAAAATGTTCAATTATGACATCAGACATTATTTAATCGTCAATTGAGACAAGATTGTATTAAACTATGTTTACTTACGAGAACGTATTTACCATACAAATTTATGTTACTTCATATCAGCTTCAAAGTTATTTGTGATTTTATAATGAAACTAGCCAACAATCAATTAAAGCATTCGATATACTATTGTATAGCAAAATATTGGTAACTTGAATTCGTTTTCAAAGATTCAATGTCTTTTAAATGACCATTACTAAATCGAAAACTTGAAGCTATTAACTTTGTCCCGTCGTAACGGTCCACCTGGCGCTCGGCGCCCGGCGCCCGGCGCCCGGACCTTCGCTACAATCTTTTACAATCGATCCTGGAACTCTGCACGCTTCGGAATTTTCACGATCGCTTTTTTTTACATCACGTTGATTGCGATCTCCAGAGTGGATTCCCTTTTTATTGAACAATCAATAAAAAACGCTAAGTCTCAGAACGAAATCGAATGCTTGAAATAAACGAATTAAATTTTATTAAAATGAAATCGTTGCAGGAAAGTAAAATGTTACAACGAAATATCATATTAATACGTGAAACTAAAACTTTCAAGCATTTAATGATTAACGCGAAATTCAAAATTAAAAGTGGATATGAAAAAAGAAATGCTTAAAGCCTTTTAGAAATAAAAAAAAAACCTTTATATTGATTTATGGTAAAATTTCGACCAATGGCCCACTGTAAAATTTTAAGCTAATTATGATTGTGGGCAAATGCTTAATTCTTTGTTTAATCACGTCGACAACAAATAGTGACAGTGTAATTTAAGTATACGACCTTTAACGTAATAAAAAGTTTTTATAACTTACTAACCAAGTTATCGAAATTTTTCTCGTCCGCAATAATATTGAAAAGGCATAGCGCAAATCGACAGCACTGATTCCTGATCACCAGATAGTCGGCCCTCCTCGCGCCATCGCCGAATTTCTCTTAACTTAAATTGATTTCTTTGAAACTCTTAATGTCGCTTACTTAAATTATCTTTTCTAAGAAAATCTCTTATTCTGAGAACTCATTTAATATTTAACTGTAGGTTCTGTTCCACTTTATAAAAACATACTGCCATCTCTCATTCTCTGAAGTCAACAAATTCTTTGAATGGATGTGACGCCCGCGGAAGCCCACTGTTATAGACAGCCGAGACATCATTCACAAGGGTAACTAATGTGAACTTTAATAGATTTACTTTTTTAAATTAATTATTATTAACGATTTTCTCAATTATCTACATACTAGCTTTTACGCTCGAATTTGTTCGCGCGAAATCAAACTTTCTTATTTCTGTTAGAGAATTCAATATTGCGTACGTTTTCAATGTTATCAAAATTACGTGAAATGGCCATCCATTGCAGATAAAATGACAGAGTGTAACGACCTTATGACAAGGTTTTCCTGTACAAAGCGAATGGCGGGTTAACGGGTTGACGTGACGGTGGCATTATAAAGGCTAGAACTATGGTAGAATAATTGAGTGCTCGTGTTTTTATGTTTACAAGACGTAACATACAATAAAATAAAGTTTACGTCTATTGAAAGATAAATGAAACAAAACATTCATCATCATCAGCTCACTATACGTCCCCATCGAGGGGCTCAGAGCCTACCCTATTATGAGGGGTGACTGGGCCATAGCCAACCACGCTGGCCTAGTGCATGTTGGTTGACTTCACACATATCTTTGAATTTCTTCGCCGATATGTGCAGGTTGCCTCACGATGTTTTCCTTCACCGTAAGATCGTCGGATAATGTACATATGCAATTCGAAAATGGAAAAAACTCGTTGGTACATGGCGAGGATCAAACCTGGACAATGTCGAGTACGGTTCAAGCGCTTAATAACTGCGCCACCGACGCTCTAAACAAAACATTGTCTTTGGTCAATTTGTTTAGTATATTTAGTACTAGCTTTTGCCTTTTTAACTTAGTAAACAATCTGTGCACTTTCCTTATACAATAATGATCCCTTATTGGATTTTCAGTAGAGGGCGTTAGTGAGCTGTAATAATTTAGTTTGACTTTTGCCCAGACCAAATAACTTTGTTGGTCGATAGTCTGCTGTGTGATGACGTCATAAAATTTGAACGAAGTTTAATCCTTTGTTGGTCTGTAAACTTTGTATGTTTGAAGAAAAACTTTAAATCGTATACTTTATACAACAGAACACTTTCCTGCCTCAACTTTTTCTTGAAATCTGCGAATTTAGTTTTCTTTTAGCGCGTTCTATTTTCAAAAAATAATATATTTATAAAGAGACATTAAGGGTAAGGTAAGGAATCGTAACATTATTACAAAAGAAAATTTAATAGTACAATAGAATATATATAGTCGAATTCAATAGAAGAAAAAAAAAATCAGATTTACACATTTCAATGACTGACACGTCGTTTAGTGTCTAAAGATTCCTTTTCGAAAGTATTTATATGAATACAAAACTGGTTTTTTAATAAGTTTATGATTACAACTTTTTGGAAGTTTGTTTATTACAATTTATAAATTCTATTGAATTCAACTTTAATTACCTTATTGAGTACTTCGTTCGTAGCTATACATAACGGCGAAGAAATTCAAATATATGTGTGAAGTCAACCAATACGTTGGGCCAGCGTGGTTGACTATTGCCTAGTCACCCCTAATAATAGGGTAGGCTCTGAGCTCCTCGGTAAGGACGTACAGTGAGCTGATGATGATATATTTTATCATCTTAAATAGGTATATCGAGAATTACATCCTTATTCAGTATAATACATTTACACGCACAAGGAACATTGAAAATTCGCTTGTGAAAAATGTATTTCCATTATCGTCGTTCTACTAACATGAATTGGGAATACACCGAAGATATTCAACGATATATATTCTAAGTCAGGACTCCTTTACTGCACTCCCGCCGCGCCCGCGCTACCCCTCCCTCCCGCGTAACTCATGACCAGAATTCATGTTCACAAAGACAAATGTAATATGCTTTTAAATTTAGTCAACTTAGTATCTTCACTAAATTTAAGACGTTTAAATAGCTTATGGATTTCAAAAATGTACTAAAACAATGTCTTTGGTTCAAAATTTTGCTATCTCATGTCATCTTGCAACATTGTTTTGTACAAATTATATTAATAGTAATTTAATGTTAATTTATATTTATATGAAAACAGAATTGTGTGAAAAGGAATCTAGCGTCTTCTCGTGTTCATCCGTAGTCCACGTCCATCTGCAAACTCGCTATAAAACTCCCTTATAAAAGATTTGTTTTTAAATATTTTAATACAGTAAGTTATGTTAGGGAGCCGACAAAGTTTATATAATAAAGTGAACAATGGCTGTACAATGTATTTTGTGATATATTTGTTTCCTAACAGAGAAAAGTCGCTTCAAAACAAATTGTCTACTTATGAATCAAGGTTAGTTGTAAACGTTTAGCAGCGAACGCGATAAAGAAAGCAATTTTCTAAATAGGGTTCTCAAGTTTCCTCTGTAACGTACCACTGAAATGGATTGCCCCTATTTTACGTAAAGAGAAAGAGAGCTTCTTAAATTTTTCTTTATTCACAATTATCTTTCAAGTGCCAATTGACAAATAAACAAAAATACTTTCGTGTAAACTCAAATTAAAATATGTTTACTGTAACATAGTTAAATATACAAAACAAATAAAAAATAAAGTAAATCTAAGTAAGAATTAATCAATAAATCTTTATCGAAGAAATAACGAAGTACATTTTTTGATAAATCAATTTAGCTTTAAGCTTATGTCACATTTTCTATTCGCTCTAGTGTTACCTACCATCTTAATTCATTTTCACACGAAACAATTATTTCAAAAGACGTTTCTATCAGTTTACTTTAAATTGATTCACATTTAGCAACTCCAACTAGAACACAAGGAAATGAAGTGTTCCAGCAAAACGGCACCTTAATTTTCCTTTCTAATTTTGCTGAAAGGATGAAAGGGGTAACACTGAAAGGTTTTTAATTATTTTCGCTTTACAAATAGAAAATCTTTAGGTTAAGTATAAATCTAGAATTACAGCTCACCTTGCCCGTTGTTAGATCTTACAAACTATTGTATTTGTAAGAGAAATTAAGTATTTCAAAACGTCAATAGTTAAAATGGTTTTAAATGTTTTATTCTTGATTTTAAAACAGGATTGTACTTTAAATAAATATCAAATAAAACTCAGCAGTCGTTAACAGCAGAGACGGGCCATCCACAATGATTAATGAACGTTTGTTCTAAGCTTATATTGCTTAGTTTCAAGAGTTAAATTGTCGCCCGGAGTCATTTAGCCACGGCCCTTTTCAATTCACGTTATTAACTTGAACATTGTATAGTTTAACTTCGGAATTACTACACATTACCAGTTGGCAATTGTTGATTAAAATCCTTTATAGGAAAGAATAATAATAAATGTTATTAATCATACTTTGATTTTTTACTTACGAAGTAATAGCCCTTTAGTGTGGTCATAAATTACTTTAAAGAATTTAAATTATGTAGCACTAACTTTTGTTTTAAAGAATTAAAAAAAAACATCTAATGTAGTTCATTGTCTATTCCAGATAGGAAACTATCTCTGTTACAAATTTTATTCATTTCTATTTAGGCGTTTTGTAGTTACCAGCTAACAAACATTAATTCAATAAAACTATCGTATTAGCTCGATATGTTGTTAATGTAACTTGTACCAATAGACATTTTTTCATAATTTTATCGAACTTAAAAGGAGGATCTCACAAAATTTTGTCGTCTCTTTTGTTTATAAGTAATTGAGAGGGATAACTATATATTTATATACACGTCTCTTAATAGCGATAACTCTCGATGTGATAAACTATAGCAAGATAACAGCAGAATGTTCTAGTAAATCTTAATTTCAAACTTTACTGCATACTTAACATAAAGTTTAATTTCCTGTCGTACTAAAATGAAAGTTACCGAACAAAAAAAGGAAGCCAACTTATCCTTGAAATTAAAAAAGTTGCTTCGGCCCTGTCTGGTGTAATTTAATAAAATTAGTTACCGATACCGTTAGCTCGTGTTCATTTCAGAACCTTAATCGACTGGTCGCGTACAATTGTAATACCAAAGACGGTCGCGGGTTGTACGTCTAGTGAAAAAGAGATTTAAGCCATATTTAAAATGATTCTTAAAAGTAACACTAATTTGAAAAAAAAATAATGTCTTGCTTTGAAAAGATTGCACGTAGAGAATATTGTACATTTGTAAACCTGAATTAATTTGAAATAATATTTATCGCATTCACACAGAAAGCTGTATCCAAGCTCGCAAGAACATTATACTGCAATTTGGGGGATTTGCTCTTGGCCTCGATGAATATTCATAACACTAGTTCACAGTCTGATTTTCAATGAGCCTCTGCTTTAAATTAAGTGTTCACACTATTTAAGATTGGAATTTTACTAATTTTTGATATTATTTTTTTCATATAAAAAACGAAGATATATTCACAAACCTGACATACAAACATCCCTCGCCGTATTGCAGAAAAATATGGAACTAATTTCTTTGCGTAAATTATAAAGTGATGCAATTAAGAAGCCCATTAAAGCTCCCTCTTGTCAGAATATACATTCTTAGTTAGACTATACATATAAATTTACTATCGCGCTTATAGTTTTAAGTTTTAAGTTTTAAGCTTATAGTTAAAAAAAAAGTTCGTTTTGCTAAGGTCTTTCATAGAGAAGTAAATCCAATCGCTAGGCTGCATAATAGCCGAAAGGTAAAGTAAGGGCTCGCGAAACTTCCTGGGAACCATTAACTTTATTTAAGAACATCATAAACCTTTCAAACGATATCAGACTTTACTAGGTCCAATTTTGTACTTTATATCGGTCTATGGAATACGTAACCTTTATAAATATAAACGATTCATCTCAAAGTTTTTCGTCGAGTATCAGTTTTAACGAGTCACTAGTACCTTAGTACTAATTCGTAATACGGGATAATAATCTCGTAAATAATTACTAATAATAATCACTCCTAATAATAGGGTAGGCTCTGAGCCCCTCGGTGGGGACGTATGGAACTGATGATGATGATAAAATAATTACTTTACTAACTAACATTGAAATCTCAATTAAGTTATATGATAAATTAAGAAAAGTAGAACATCACTAATACAGTAGTTGTTATTTATCCTGGCAGTTCGGAAGATCGTCCGAGTCGTTGCGCAGAAAATAATTTTAGGTATCGAGGGGTGAATAGGTATGCGAGGGACGTGCATTGAGTAGAATACGTGGAGGTTTGAAAAGACTTGTACATTGGTAAAAACGAATGAAGTGAACAACACCTTTTAATTTAAAAATAAAAAGTCTTGTTTACAATAATACAAATGGTTCTAAAATCATATATTAAAAAGTTTTAAAACAATATTGAATTTAAAACAAAAACTTCAACAGTTTAAATTAAATACACGTCTCATTGAGAATGTCGACCGTATCACATCTGTGCCATGTACAAGAAAACAAAGACAAAGGAAAGGTCCATGATTAATTCTAGATTCATTACTCTGCCGGGTACGATAACGTCATGTTAACTGATTGTAATAGGTTAAAACAAGAAATTTTATGAGGGTCGGTCCATTACACGAACAAACACTAACGGTCCTATAAAATCACGACATTACTTAAACAAACATCACTTGGATCGAACAACCCTCCACATATATCGTTCATTAATACCTATAATATTAAAATATTCAATTCAGTAATAAAAGCTACTTTTTATTACTGGACGTCTGTTATCGGTTACGGATTAAAAAAATATGACTCAACTTTTTTTTAAATAAATGTCACAGTGGCCATACACGGCCTAAAAAGGAAATGGTTTATGGAAAAGTTTTACGAACTCTTTTGTCTTCCATATTTTAAGTAAAACGTGAATATTTTGATAAAAAAAAACTTTTTTTGTGTATTCTTGTTACTATGTTTTAGTCGAGTAAGCAGCGTCATAAGTCTAGGCTTTCTATATTATAAGTTAAACTAATTAAAAACCTTATGATTGACTGCCCAGTTGGCACGGCGAACTAGAACCGTAGTGAATCTGTAAGAGAACGGAAGCTTAGAATTTCAAACTTTTCTTACTTAACTCGTCACAGAAACAAGTTACGTCGAAGAGCAACGAAGCAAAAAGTAATTAAGTTTAAGGTTTTTATTTACTTTCTCTTTGTTTTTTTTTTCAAGTCATTTTCGGCTTGAATTATATAGTCACATATATATTGGCTCAACAAAATACATAAATAAATTTAAATGAGCTTCACTAAAATGTATATATACAAAATATGCGAAAATGTTAGTCAATTTAAGTACGTAGTATTTTCAATACCATCTCTAATTATTCAAAAACTTTATAACAATTACAATTGTATAACACGACGTATAAATTTAATAAATCATGAATATTTAGTTCTCGGGCATAGGTATTTCTTTTGAGTATTTAGTTATTTATTCATTTATTTATTGGAGTGTGTTAACAATTCTATTTACAATTAAACCTCATTGGTATGTATTTATTAGGGCACGACCGCGATGCATTACATTGAGCATTGCCTATTGAAACGTGTAACTTGGCAACAAGCCAAGTCAGACCATAGCCTAATAGAAAACGACGTGGATAAAGACGTGTCTCATTCCTACAACAAGAATAACTTACTGTTTGTTCAATGTGTTCTGAATTCAATAGTCACAATAGATTTGATACAAATTCGAATTCAAAATACAATTGATTTCTTATTGGACAAAATTTACTCAGTCAATGAAACAAACTATGGAAGTTATTGGGAAATGTCAACGTCCAGCAATGAACAGACGAATGCTGATGACGATGATGAAATAAAATTTACAGAGTCTTATCTTGGAATTCTAAAGCGATTTAGAAGTCTACAAATTATAAGGATTTTTATTTACACTTGACAAATGTATTATTAATACGGACTAACTTTATTGAAATAACGTCCAGCTATTTACAGCCAGTAACGTCTGAATTTGAATTTTGAATGTTAAATTTATATGCCTAACGGAAACTACTTTTCGGAAAGAAGTTAATTAAAAAATAGAATTTCCTTAACATAAAAATGTAATTGAATTTCAAACTAAGTTCATTATTTGAAATGTCTCGATTCTTTCACGTTATAAAATATAGAAAGCCTCTTGTTAATTAAATATACAATTGTGTACATAATAATATTACATCGTAATGTTCATTAAACAGTAACAAGAGTAAACAACGTCAAAAGAATCAAATGATAATTAGGACCGGAGTTAATTGAATGTTGTTCATTCGGTTCGGAACATCCGTCGGCAAACTTTATTACAAGCCGTAATGCATGATAAATAATTAATAAACATAACTTTATGTACGGGTGTGTAGTATATACTTACTCCGCTGGCGCAGCGACCCGAAGTGGGTCTTGGCCTCCGACACAAGAGAACGCCAACGTCGTCTATCCTGCGCCATCTCCTGCCAGTTATTAGCATGCAGCTCACACAGGTCTAGTGTAGTATATAACTATTATGTAATTTAAGAGCCAAGCCAAGGTCTACTTTGGGTCACTGCGCTAGCGGACTAAGAACGGGACTTTACTATGAGTAGAGAAGACAATAGTATAAGAAAAAGTTGAATCTGAATTGAAGTGCCACTAGCTTAGTGGTACGGGGTACGAACTACCGATCTAACAGTCATGGGTTTCGAATCCCACTTTTCGACTATTGTCGTAAACCATATCCTAACACAAGCTTTAAGAATGGTTACTTACTGACTTACGCCGCTGGCGCAGCGACCCGAAGTGGGTCTTGGCTTCCGACACAAGAGAACGCTAACGTCGCCTATCCTGCGCCATCTCCTGCCAGTTACTGCATGCAGCTCACGCAAGTCTACTTCCACGGCGTCTCTCCATCGATACCTCGGCCAAGAATGGTTACAAAAAATATTAGTAAATTAACAAAAAACTACTAATAATTTCCATTAAAAGATAGTAATCATTATTAAGAATTTTATTGTTACGAAATAGTTTAAAATTTGAATAAATATGAATGGAATTAAAATGATCAAATATTTATCAGACGAAACCTAAATACAGGGGAAATGATTTAAAAATAAACAAGACGTTTAAAGTGCTATTCAAAGTCTTATAATTTGTGTAAAGATGCTGATTGCTATGTATTTGTGCAGTTTCACCTTAATTCTTCCAATTTGCTGCAGCAAGGGAACACTAGTAATAAGACGTGAAAAATACGAAAAGGAACAAAGGCTACCTCTTGCCATTAATTCAAACGATTCTCTTGTGTATTTCAAAGAGCGTTATTACCCGGTTTATTCACGCTTAAAGAAATCCTTAAAATACCGAAGAACAGCTATTCCCTTTCGCTAAAGAAAGCTTTTTTTTCACTTATTCGTTCGGCGTTATACCGTCACTTATGGGGACCGCTTCATTATTTGCATTTAAATAACTCTTACATTGAGTTTCTTTTTGCATTTTCTTATTTTTAAAATTATTGTAAACGGCATCTGACCTGCCTAGTTAGAAGTTGTTTGAACATTCGGGTAGAAGCATACGTAAGGAGGTTACTCGGACGGTAACCTCTTTGTTTAGACAAGTATATTCTTATTTGACTTTATAACAATAAGAACGTAATTTTATCACGAAGTACAAGATTACTCTACTTAATGTATATTAATTTTCAACAAAGAGTTTTCAAATTATCTGTACTTCTTGGAAAATATGTTAGAAAAATAGCCAAATGAATACTGGCCGTTAATAAGAATATTTTAATTCTCTTGCTTAATTAAAAATAAAGCTAGTTGCTTATTTAAACGTCGCAGCAATAATTTTGTAGCGATAATAAAGTATTGCGATATATTAATAATTTGTCTGGCATTATGTTGTAATGTAGCTACATTTAAAATAGTAAATATTGTAGTTAAGATAATGTAAATGCATTTCTCTTGCCAGATTTCACGGTGAGGTGCTTTTAGTTGTTTTCATGTTGAACTGAATATGCAATTTATCCGCGGCCGCTGACTGCAAATGTGTAGTTTGTTTTTGGCATTAAAAGATCAATTACTCGAGGCTTGTAGAGAGTTTACTATGTTCTCGACGTAAAGATAAAAAAAAAGGTTTTGTATTATTTTCATAATAATCAATTGAGCGTGATAGAAAATTAACGAAGGCATACATATGTTATAAATAGAAGCGCCAATAGCCTAATGGTTATGACTACGGACTACCGTTCTAGCCGGTCGTGGATTCGAACTCCGCCATTCGACTATTGTCGTGATCTTAACATAAACTTTTTCAAGCTTAACAGGAAAGGTTACATATTAGTAAATTAACAAAAATCTATTAATGTTTTTATATAAAAAAAATGCCAAAGTTGAATGGACAGATTTAACTTTGGTAGAAGATATCTCCGGAAAGGTTAAACAAATCTTGTAATTTGGCAGATGTAGAACATAGTATGGAAGAACACGTGGGCTACTAAGGTTTTTTTTTTTAAATTCACATTAATGGAGTCAAAGGTAAGAATGACTTATTTAATAATATTGTATAAAATAACACCATAAATATGATATGAATAGAAATAAACCAAGGAACTAACAATATACCTTTTTTTATTTAGACGACGTTAAGTTTTACTCAGATCTAAATGTAAATGTTACAGAGGCAGAGATATTGAACAGTCGAATGTAGGTCTGAAACTTTGCTTTTCAAAAGTTAGTCTAAACGTCTGTAGGCACTTTAACTATCAATAGATTGCGGTTTTCTCTGATAAGTAAGATTAAACTGTACCAATGTAAATCAATGTTTGTATCCTCAATATCATCATCAGCATCATACATCCCCACCGAAGGGCTCAGAGCCTACCTTATTATTAGGGGTGACTAGGCCATAGTCAACTACGTTGGCCCAGTGCGTGTTGGTTGACTTCACATATATCTTTGAATTTCTTCGCAGATATATGCAGGTTGCATCACGATGTTTTCCTTCACCGTAAGAGCGTCGAATTATGTACATGTGTAATTCGATATGGAAAAAGACATTGGTACATGGAGGGGCTCGAACCTGGACAATGTCGAGTTCGACCACACAC
>JAODUI010000002.1:4940893-4953574 GCA_027563995.1 Papilio gigon
CACGATCCCCAAAGGGATTTAATAATTCCAATTAAATTTATAAGACAAATTATTTATAAAAAGTTTTATTTTCAACTACTGTTTGTATATAAAATAATGACAAAAAAACAAGAAGGAAAATAAATAAATCTTGAGTTACTACGGCGCCACCGCTATCGCTTTTTATCGTTGACGGCTGCAATTCATTTCACAAAGCCATCGCCGCTTGTCTCTACTATTTTAAACGGAGCATTACTTTATCGCCGTTTCAGTTCTAATAACTTTTAATTTATATTTATTTAATTTATATCTAACTTAATCTCATCTAGCAATTATATTTCTGTGTTACTTTTTATATCTAATTGTACATTTGAATTAATCTTAAACCTGCTTTTGTTTCCGTACAACAATAATTACAATAAAGGTAATAACTTTAATTACGCACGAATATTCCGATTTAATTAATTGATCAAAGGTGTATGGTAACACCCTTTATGCAAGCAATTATCTCTACTAAGAGCATATTAATTATTCATTACGTTACGACATTCAAATGACGATCATATTTCATCTATAAATAATTTTCTCAGACTAGTGGTTTACTTTTGATGCTGTCAATCAAGAAACGACGAGATGCTCAGCTGATTTAAAAATATTTTAAGACTAAAAACTGAATATCTCAATTTCCGTAGTGGGCCAAAGGGCGTCCGCAGTACACAGCCAGTTCGCTCTATCCTGACCCTTAGTATTGGGCTACTAGAAACTATTTGGTGTGGCCTTAAAAGGGAATAGAGAATGTGTTCTATACAAATTTGTTTATGTTACTACAAATCTATATATTAATACTGTAGAAGATGGCTACGACAGAGAGGAATTGGTGGAGAAATAAAACACTCGGCTTGGTTAGGGTACGCACGGTATGACGGTCGACTGGAGACATTTTACCTCGTACAATTTCTTTTCTTATTGACATTCGAAAAGGCACAGATAACGAAAATGGTAGTTTAGTACAAAACAGACAAAAATTAAAGTAAAATAACACACAAGTTATGGCTTTTAATCCTATCGTCAACGTATACATATAGAGAAAACATTATACGTATTTCTAATGTTTAATTCGACATTTATATAATCTATTCTCCAGTCATAAGGTAAAACTTACTACTCACTTCAGTTGATCGTCAATGACCCGAAAGTATAGGGCGTCGCCAAACAAAGAATAGGACTGTCCTAAGATAACAAACGCGAGGAAACGCTTAGCTTGGCCTTGGAAGATTGCAGGCGATTGGATTTAATAGTAGAATTATACGTTCATTACGGTTGCCCGTTTATTATACATCTAGATATAATCGATTGTTAGGTAGTAAGGTTTTTTTTTAAAAGACGTGTGAGCAAACGATTTGCGGGATCACCGAGGTGGTGATGGTTTGTTACTAATTTCTTTTTTAGTAAAATGAAATTTTGCGAGTGTACTAGAGTCCGAATACATGAACTGTTTAAATAAATCGATAACTACAGCTTTATGTGGTTGTTATTGAATTATTATTGCAGTGTAAAAAAATTAGCCAACAGTACTGCGTGCGTTTATGGCAGTCCTTAGTCAGCTTCCTATTCATATTAAGCTCGCCAAAAAATACTAGAGCGGAGCATGAAAAGTAAACAAATATAAAATTATTTAACATAGTTAACCTTTTTAACTTTATTTAAATCAACCGTCGAAAAAATTGAGTTACCACTACGTTATAAATTGCGTACATATGCAAACTCAATTATGAATTTCAGAATCGTAAATTATGGACATACAACAAAAATGGCAACGCAAACGTTACCGGGAAGTTGTAAAGCTTTGTCACTTCATAAAAAATCCCCCTCTGGGACATTAAGTAAAGCTCGGATGAAAGTGCTGTATAAAAAATGTGGATTTGAAGAAATTTGGAAATGTAACCGTGCATTAACACTGCCAACATGCCTGTTCATTAAGATATTATTTTCGAAAAAAAAAAATGCCGGAGATGTTAATATGTTTCGTTTTAGGTTTTGTAACAGTGATGCCTATAAGATTGACAACATTTGTATGATCCATTGTTGGGCCATATATGAATGTATGGGCATGTATCTAACTTAATACAAATTAAGTTACTGATTGTGAACATTGCGACCTATTTCGTGATCCTTCATCTTGATTTATCGGTGTGTCTTTAGGAATGCCTTTGATTAAATATATTGGCTTGTAGTGACAGCCTGTGACCGCATGCCGCATATATCAAAGGATTTTCGTGACCTCGTCGCTGAGATAAAAATGCGTGTTCGTTAATAGTACTAATATATCATATAAAATACTCTTTGGAGTATTCTAAAAAGTATAACAAAGAAAAAAGAATGAATCTATAACATCTTATTAAAATGCTAATTGTTAACATAATAACATTAGTGACGTCGCAAAATTCTAGATACCAAGAACAACCGGTACACTTGAAGTAGAAAGGTTAGTCTTACAAAATTTACACAACATTCGTAGAACGTTACTACTATAATGAATCAGGAAATTCTCCATACCCTTTCATATTTATATAAATTAAATTTATACATCTTATATAATGTTCGTAAGAAACGGGATTCTTACCTCGATTAGACTTTATGAGCTTCCGATGTTTCGGCACAAGCATGCGCCGGTTTCTTACAAACATTATATTAGTAAAAACCACGAAACTTTAAAGGTCATATACATCTCAATTATATGTATATGACATAATAGAGCAAAATAACAGTTCCACCGTATAATATTAGTTAAACTAGATAAGTACGTCCTGCGGGCTTTAGAAACTGTTAAACTATTCTAAATTATTACTCTCCTCTGACACAATTAGAAATATTAACAATATGTAACTATACTAAAGTTTATCATTTTAAAATCAATATTAGGTGAACAATGGGCCATTTAAAAAAACGATTTCTAAGGGTTGTAGCGCACTGGTAACCTTCTCGCTTAGATAACATATTGCTAACAATTTTTTATCTTCATCCTACTCCATCGGCGACGTTTAGACGATGACTGGGATATGCTGCGGCGATCGCGAGGCGATGCCCCGTAGGTGAGGAGTAAACGATTGCGCTGTATGGTTTAACCTACCTTTGAAATTAAGCGTTTAGTATTCGACGACCAATATAATTGCCTATAATCATTTTGCAATATAAATGAGCTGCATATGAACATACTTTAAATGCAAATGTAATTAATGGGAGAGTAAATTTGCTAAAGCATTTCACGGATCTATTGTAGTAATATCGCCTAAGGCAGTAAGAGCGTGCGGACGTATAACCTGTTATCTCTGACCCATTTCTTGCAGCATTTCGAGGGTCAATATTTAAAAAAAAAACTAGATTTTTGGACATTTCAAAGACACGATGCGACAAAATTCAGTTCGAATATATTTAAACTACGTTTTATATTTTACCGCCACACTCAGAATGATCGCTAAATGTGTCCATTTAGTGTAGATTTAATAAATAAATATGCAATGAATTGCTTGGAATTAATACTGAAAGTGGAATAGGGGTTAATTTTAATGCTTATCATAAATTAAGCGTCAAAAGCAGATAGCAGATTCGGCATACGTTTTATTGTTATATGAGATGATAGTTCCCGACACTTAGCGTCAATATATCATAAAGACAGATCGTTTGTCTCCCATTGTTAGCTGTGTGGATTATCCCTGATCGATATGTAATTAGTCACTCAATGATAGCCAACATAAACCTTATTGTAGCTTCACACTTTACTATAAATCTCTGCTATGAACAGTTAACATCTTATATCGTTTTTGTTTCAAACTAATTAATTTATTAAGCTCACGTTTAATTAGTCCGGTGTTCATCGACTAGTTGAAGAGCAGTCGGCGTTCTTCAAAGTGAACTTTTGTTTTGTAAGAAATCACTTTTTATTTATAATATAAACAAGATTAATGTACTATATAAGGGGCTTAAATATTTAAAACAAAAGAAATAAGAGTCGACATTTCCATTTCCGGAGAAAACAAAATTTATTTTTTCTACAAAACTAGTAAACAGATAATGAATTCTGTTAAAAAGTTAATTTAATTCGTTGACCAAATTTTACTATCAGTAAGTAAGCATACGAACATAGATTGTTCTTTACATAACAATTTGCGGTCGCGACATTTTCCTGATCTGAATTACTCTACACCAAAGCCATTCGAGGAAGTTTTAAATCCTGCCAAGTTAGATTGCGCGATAATAGGCTGAGAACGATTGTCTATAACTTTGGCCGTTTGACGGCAAACTTGAAACGATGTACAGCCAATGTAACAAATGATTACTTTGTGTAAGGTCCCATTTTAAATTTTCGAGTATTTTTAACTATAGAATCATTTGTAAAGACAAACAGAGATGTCGTTCATAATGCATATTATCATCATCATCAGCCTTTGTCTGTCTAAAGCTAAACATAGGGTTTATTCAATGTCATCCACAGCATTATGCATAATTAATTTGAGTTTCTTTATGAATAAATTT
Source organism: Papilio gigon (assembly GCA_027563995.1). Classification (NCBI taxonomy): domain Eukaryota; kingdom Metazoa; phylum Arthropoda; class Insecta; order Lepidoptera; family Papilionidae; genus Papilio; species Papilio gigon. The sequence goes on from JAODUI010000002.1 coordinate 4,945,406, forward strand.
ACACTCATCAAGGTCAAAATCTACAGGCAATGGGCCGGTCAAATCTATCGGGGCAGCGACGCCAGGTGGTATGGAAATTGTTGGATTAGTGGCAACGACTTAGTGCGGACGGCAGGAAGTCGTTGGATGCGGAAGGCGGAGGATCGCATACTGTGGAAGGCATTGGCCTCCCACAGTATTCGATTTTTTTGTCAACACAATTTCTTTATCAATACAAAGGCCTATGTCGAGCAGTGGACAGACAAGGCTTGATGATGATGACGAAGGTCAATAACCATGGAGTAACTTGGGACTTTATAAACAATTCAGTTATTTATAAATATATTGTGGTTTAAAAGAACAAAACTTGTTAAGTGCGCGATAGTACATTGATTTTGGTATTCGCCGGCGCTCGTTTTTCTTATAAAATTGACAGCTGATTCCGGCAGAAGAGTTATTGTCGTCCTTCAGCAATACACAAATAGTGAAACAAATAAAAAATAAATGGATGATTTTTTTTTTATCTTCATCAAGTCCACTTTTTTCCTATGTCAATTATGTTACACGATTAACTAATGAATAAAAACCCTTCAAAGTAACCATTTTACGGTTTAATCAAAATTTCCGTAGTTTTTTTTTGTGGAAAAAGTATATTAAATAGTTTGGATTGCCGACTAACCCCGTTTGCCAGTTAAAGCTTTAAAACTTTTATGCAAAAAAAAACACAAATTAGCGTATTTTATTAACCGGAATTTTTCACCTAATTTCTACTACTGGTGTACATTATTTCAATGAAAATTGCATCAATAATACAAAATGGTCACAGGTAAATGATTGTCATATTAGGTATTCAGAAAAAAATAACATCTCATTGTAGTAGAACTTGAAGTTTTACAAGGCACATAACTGTATTGTGGGTTTCAAAAATATCATCCACTAATCCTAATTAACTTGAAAGTTGTCCATATGGAACTTAAGTGAGAGTTAATTATGTACTTTCCTTCTAAGTAGACATCGTAGCACTTTATGTGAATTACCTATTTCTAATTAAAGTTAGAATTCCAATACCAAGTTTCATTTATTGCTAAACTTTGTTGACATTCCCCCGGCTTATTTACTCCCGAGTACCTGTTGTTGAACTCTCATAGTATTGTGAAATTGTTTGCGTTCAAAACGATTCATTTATCTCATTGCTTTTTAATTAAATGCAAGATAAAACAAGTGAACATGTATAAGAATAATCTCTTTTACTTTTTAAGAATGATATATAAAAATAGTACAAACAAAATAATAGAGATAGGTCATCAAAACATTAGCCTTCTTTCTAGATATTGAGGCAGCTTTACAAAGCTGTATATTATTTTACAAAGAATACAAAAATAATTTCGTGTGTTAATTTACAGTGTCTAACGAAAAATCTAATCTGATTTAATCGATAGACACATAAGATCACTTTAAATAAATAATGCAAGATTAGGTTGTTAATAAAATATTGCCTATTTAAGTTTACTCATTAATGAAAAATTTATTATTTATGTAACATTTAAATAATTAGAAATAACTACAAATATATTCTATTAATGAAAATTTCAAATTTCCCTGCACGAATTCGCAAGTAGAATTATGACTACAAAAAACGTAGTCGAAATTAAAGTTAGCGTATAAACCGAGGCGTGCGGTCAATTCGTACAAAGGCTACGTTCAATCTGAGCTTCGTCTCGCCCGCTCTCGCCGGATATCATTTACAATTTGTCATTTCATATGTACGCTAATGGAGCGCTCTTCTAATTTCCGCATTAAATTTATTCTAGTCCAAACAGTGCAGTTCAAACAATTGTGATAGCTAAGATTATAATTATCACCCCTCACTGAGCTATCGTAGTTGACTAGGCCGTGTCGCCCTTAATAATAAGGTAGGCTCCGGCCCCTCGTTATAGTGATAATGTTGAGGTTATAGTCAAGGTATAAATATTGTTGAAGATATCTAAATCAAATTGACATTTACGTGTCCAGAGTAAACTGAACACTGATTATGAAATACTGGCCACATCAGCTGCACAGGTCATAGAAAAGGTTGATTATTTTTAATATGAAAAGTATGACTGCAATTCCGCTAGTGTCTCAAATTATAGCTATCAAACTAACACGGTTATACTGATTACAGTTTGATTCATTTTTTTATAATTATTGCAGTTTCAAATTCTGTCACACTTTAATAAAAGCTGTGGAACTAAAGGCAATCCGGTATCATAATGTATAAATATGCAAGCGCATGTTTTAACACCATGAACACCGGTTCGAGCCGCTATCAAGCCCACAGAACATAACTTTGTTTACAAGACGGCAAGGAATAGTTGCCTAATTAAATTTCACAGTTTCCAAACACTTAATTTGATTAATTTACTACGCTCTAAAATTACCAGAGCGTAGCAATTTTGAAGTATGCTAATAATGTCAATTCCATTAACGATATTATGTTATCTAAAATCAAGTATTCAATTAATTTAAAATATTTATTAGTTGATGTACTTTACATAATGTTCAATGTTATAAAAATATTTAAATGTAATAAAACATTTAAATTAATTAAATCTATATATGTAAAAATAAATTGCTGTTCGTTTGTCTAGCTAAAACTCGAGAACGGCTGAACGGATTTATCTTATATTGGTCTTGAAATGTTCGTGGAGGTCTAGGGAAAGTTTAAAAGGTGAGAAAAAATAGAAAAACTCCCGTGAAAGTTTTCAAAATAGCCCTTTTTCATTTCCCATACAAGCGTTTTTTTCCGAGGAGGAAATGTTTTTTTTATTTCCTTTAAAGCGAAACAGAGTTTGCGGGGTCAGCTAGTAGTAAATAAAGTAAAAAACACAAATTAATAAAAATTGCTAGTCTGTAGAATTTAATTGCAGCAGCAATTTCATGCAGCGCTCTTCTGCCTTCCCTTGTTCGTGTTTGTCAGCCATCGTGCACACAATGATTTTGTTGATTATCTCTTGTATTAAAAATTAAATGAAGCGATTAAGCTTACTCTTAAGTATTTCATTAAAATACGGGCATCTCTAAGTACCACGAACAAATAATTAGGTAGTTCCCAACACACATAAAATATAGCCCTTCCTTACCTTCGGTACCTCATTAGAAAAAAAACCATAGGGGTAAAGTTTATTTGTATACAAGGCCTGTTAAGTTATTGTTACTTACGACAAACTGAAATAACTAGCTGTTAGATTCATTAATTTACGTAGACTAAGCCTTTTTAAAAGCTCTCTAAAGTAAACCTAGCTTGTTTAGGTAGACTTGTTGGTTTCAGTGACTATAGTTTTTATTTTTATCTTGTAAAAATTTTATAACGTTTTATCAAAAAATTTAGTTGTATATTCTGTATTTTTATGAATGTGGTATTGTTACATTGTTGTGCAAATTCTATTTTTGCGACGGTACGTGACGCGCCGACAACTGGACGCAGTATAGAGCGGACACGTTTTGAATCTGGATTACTTTTGTTACAATTTTTGTACCATTACCTTTTCATCCAGGCTGTGTTGTTTATTTTTAAACGTGGTACCAAAAAAGAATTACAGTATGTGATATTTTGTATTAGTTATATGTAATAATTGTTCAAATGTTATAAGTTAATTGGTGAGTCAGTTAGTTTTACAGCAGTGTGCAGACAAGGGCTGATGATTGGTGTTTTAAAATAGTAAAGAATACAACTTTTAAATATAGATTTAGGACTAAAAAAAAACATTCTTATGATAGTTTAGACATTGCTATGTATTAACAAGTCACCACATATAAATATATGTTTGATTTAATAGTGAAACGTTTGCGGATTACAGGACAATATATGTCAAAAGACAGCTAGCATAAAGGACGAATCGCAAGTCCAATTTACCCTTTTGTCTGAGCGCAGGGATCTCGCAGGACCAAGCCGACCCGTCCGCGCTTTGTTGAAATATGTAAGAGGTGTCAAGTGGCCAACTCTGAGACTTCTGCAATTTGAAAGATGAAATAATTTTCATCTCACAAATTGTACAAGAATTTTATAACAAAGTAATTTTTTCGCTTACGTTTTATATGACCAACGTTAAATAGAATTTTCTTTGTAAAATGTCTATGATTGAAAAGTTCTGTTACATGCTTTTATAATTGAATAAAACATAAATTAGTTATTCTCTATTACAAGAGGTCCGTATAACATGGTAACGACGCTAAAAACCCAGTGGTATGTATCTACATTAGGTCATAAGTTCAGTAAGACACTAAAGCATTCTGCAACTAAAATGGTCACCTATGAGCCAAAATTCAAGTAAATTAAAATCACATTGTTTATTGTTAGTAATAGTTTCATGCGTTTCTTTGCTATATAAACGTTAACTGTGGCAAATTTCACGATTCAACTGTTCGCTTAGTTGAACTCCTAGCATTACATCAAAATATATGATTGCAGTAACAGTACGCATGCCTGGCGATTCGCCAGTCGCGTTAAGATTTTATTAACCTGGAGGAATACCGGCAACCGTCCTACGATCAATTAACATAACATGACACGAAACGGGCTGATGGATTCTCTAAATCAATACACTAAGTATTCAATGGTAATCAAACAGCTTTTACTGACTTAGTCATACCTTGATCTCAATTCATATATATTAAGACAAGCTGAGAACTGAGAAATCCCCATTGCCGTCGAATGGCTCCATAGTCGCATTCTTAAGGATATCTCCGTACGCCCCTGTCGATTATTGATAGGCAATTCATCGTCGAATTTATTGACGGCGTCTAGGAAAAACAGTAACTTAGCTATATTATTACGAATTCCCGTGGTGGTTTGATAGCTTCATGTCTTTTTTTTTTAATGGATTCATCGTTAATTGTGTTGTAAATCTTTCTTTAATATAAAAGACAATTTATCCTGCTACATTAAAACAGTAATGAGCGCCTGTTCAGTTATTATTGTGAATATCCAAATCAAAAGTTTGCTGTTTTTAACAAGGCTGTATGTTTCATAACGAAGCGCTTGTTGTCTTTGGCGTAGGTTTCTTTGAGGAAATATGAAAGGGACGTACAACTTCAGCTCGGCATTTTCTCATCGCCTGAAGGATGAAAGCTTGTATTCGTTACTCTGTAAATCTTTATATTTCCATACTAGAAATGTCTTAACAGTAATTTCAGTTAACGTTTTTAAATCATTAAATAACAAAGAACGGTCGCAAATTAATTCGTCTTCTTTTGTTAAATGATCAGTGCTATTTCTGAACTTCTTTGGGATCTTCACCACGTACCTAAGAAATAAATTATTAAGAATTAAATAAACTACACAGTATACAGTTTCACTGTCAGTATGTCAATTTGGACTTTTCCAGTTGTTGTTGACTTTACTACTCTCAGTAGAAAGTAAAATTCGTTTGAAAGTCCACAACTAGAATTATCTAAAGGAAGATTTGATAGCGTGCCGGCTGGTGTTTGTGACCGCAACAGTGAGTAGTGAAACAAACGGTAACTTTTATCAAAGCGAGCGCGATTGTAAAATTCAAAAAGTTTCCGCAATCGCTACGCCCCGAGGGGCCGTTATATCCCGTTTATCTTGCACAAGTTGAATTCGAATCAGCGTTGTTCATGACATTTTTTTTTATTTTTTCATTACCTGTAAATATTTACCAAACGAATAATATAAATTTGTATAGAAATTCAACGAATTTTGTTACTTAGTTAAATATTTTAAACCACAGTAATTAAACATGCTTATACGAGAAGAGGCAAACATGCGGCTAGATCACAAGAGCGATCATCGACGCCAGTGGACACCTGCAATACCAGAGGAACCAGAGTTATGTTAATAACTAATAACCGTGTAAATAAATCTTTATACTTTTGCAAATGTATTACAAAATCTTTAAAGATTTTAAGTACATAAAAATTCAATCAAATGTCTACTATTTACAAAACTACAACATAACTCTAGATGTATAAATATTTCAACAATCTATAAAACGAAATAGATATTTTTTTATGACCAAACTTCTAAAACTGATTGCCATAGATATGAAAAGTTATTACCGATTTAACAACAACGTTCACACAAAACATAAATGAAGCGGAGAGGGAAAGTCCTCTTAGTTTTGAACTTTGAAGTTGGGTCGGGATGGCCACTTTGTTTTAACAAGGGATCAAAGGTCCGTATGGTTCGCAATACGACGCTTTTCATGTTAAACTTATTATATTCACATTACTCATGTGTAATACACAACAATATAGAGTGCCAATGTTAACCATTTTTACTTAAATTTCACTTAACCAAGAAAATTAAGTAACTGAAACTTATTATCACTTAATCGAAGCCTAGAACGTTTAATGACCTTTTTTGGAAGGTAATGGTAGATAATACTTTACAAGAATATGTAAAATGTAATATTACTGATGACTTAATTGGTAGCAAGACTGTCATGTCAAAATATTTTATAGTAGTAGTGAAGACGGCGTTGTTTTTTGTTGCCAACACCGCCGTAGACAGTGTCTCGATTGCGTTACACATAGGTTCACCGTGGTACGAATTGTAATTAATAATCATGATTTTATAACCCAACTCACAAAAAGGTAATACATATGTTAGTTTGGTTTTAAGTATGTGAGTATAGTCACTACGACGTGCAGCGTAAACAAATGAACTGATATTGACAAGTGAGTTTTCATGTGACTTACATGTTATTACTTTGAGTATCAGTGTTCAAATATTTTTTTAGTATATTTTAGATAAGTAAATACTAGTGCTAGTTTCATGAAAAATATGACGATATTCAAATTTTTATGATTTAAAATGTATGAAAAGTGATATCAATGTTCAAATAATATAAATCTTTCGTGAACACGCTATCCGAAGCGAATGGTAACACGTGTTTTCGTGGCAAAATCCCAAGAAAATAAATTTCTAACCTGTCAACCTGTCTATCATAGAGTAATATTTGAAAGTAAGTAGTGTTATATGAAACGTGGGAGCGTATTTGTGCGACCGATATCAGATTTGGCAGCCGGAAACGAACCCAGTCGTACATGATTGAAACATTTCGTAGACTTGTTATACAAACTTATTTATCATCGTGCTTTAAATTTACGAAATTTTATAAGGATATTGTACAATTTATTCCATTCTTATCTTTTCCAGTTTGCTATTTATTTTTGTATAAATCGTAGTATTACTGGTTGTAACTCATCAAGCTCACACAAACACAAATTTTAATAATAACTTGCACATACAATAATCATTTTTAATGTTAAATTTACTTCATCATCATCATCATATCAGCCACATGTCGTCCACTGCTGAGCGTAGGTCTCCCCCAAAGATTGCCACGACGATCGGTCCTTAAATTTACTTAATGCTAATCAATACACAAAGGAGTAATCAAACACAGTTGAAATTACACAACTCAATCGTAGAGTGGTTTTCGCTCTTTTATAATGTAACAGGGCTTTGTCCGCGATGACGTTCGCGCGGAATTAAAAAAAAAACTTAATAGTCTTTGCTCTATTCCAGACAGTAAACTATCCATGTATCAAATCTCGTTCAAATCCGTTTAGCAGTTTTGTATTTAACTGCTAACAATACATCCATCTATTTAAGCTTTTTATCAAGAAGTTTTAATTTATCTTGTTTCAAATGTTTTTGATTACTTCGAATTTTATATTTCAGTAAAATTTGTAAAACAAAGGATACATTACAGAAATAATTGAGGGAAAACAGATGCCCCATTACAGTAAATCAGTGTAGGCGTTTCATACTGTATGTAACAAAAGATATGTCCCCGTGTGTCTGTACTGGGTAGCTATCGTACATTTCTCATTAAGCACATTTTATGATAGCAACGAAAAGCTCATTTGGTTTAATTTCACGGAGCTTTTGTAAGGTAAAGTAGAAACAAAGCCTATTTTTATTGCTGGCAATGTTATCCTTAATTCTGTTGAAAAAATTAAAAAGAGAAAAATAATATTTTACATTGTATCCGCATTTGTTAACTAATTGCTGAAGACAGAGGTACAGAGGATATTAAAAGAACATTTTTTTTGATGTTACAAATGGTAGAAATTCATTTTTTTTTCAATTATACGTTATAATTATAAAAAAACGATTATTTTTTCTGTCTTTTTTGGTTTTGTGTTACAATTGTTATAGTCAAAGTAATTATAAGTTTA
>JAODUI010000002.1:4954228-4979270 GCA_027563995.1 Papilio gigon
TTAAAACTTGCTGGATAGTTGTCCTCGTCTCCAATCTCATCTGAAGTTTTTATTTTTGGAGGTGTTGTTCCGTTTTCGTTTCCTCTTGACAATGGTCGTCGCACAACTCTCATAGACTTGACTGTCGCGGACTTTGAAGAATTACGCTCTATATTTCTCTGGACTTTTCGTTCAGTCGGAGCTAATGTTGTTACCCTGCTTTCAGGTTGCTTCTGCTGTTTATTATTTTTTCTGTCTTTTTTGGTTTTGTGTTACAATTGTTATAGTCAAAGTAATTATAAGTTTATTTATTCAATTAATTAATTACTCGAATTTCAAGAAACGAAACCTTGTAAATGATTATGAAGACGTTATTACATTTTTCTCATATCTTATTTTGTTTCTTACTTTTATAGTAATAAATTATTATAAGTTTCGAGAGACATTACATTTTACAACTAATAAAAACAGCTTAACTCAAATGTATATCGGTATCGGTACCGACTAGTTTCGGGCCCATCGGGGGCTCTTCTTCAGGGTGAGTGGGATTGGTAATATTTCGCGTTCGTGGCCCGTCACTCACTGTTTACAGTGATAGTCGTACTAAGTAAACGTTTATTACTAGGTAATTAAAATACACGTTTCAATCGAGAGGATTTAATGTAGACTACTTAAGCACATTATTTCTTACTTATTATTCCACATTTGCGTTAATTGTAGCATCATCTTACAATGGAATTTTGTGAACATTAGCACAGTCTAAGTAATTTGGATTTGAGCCAACGAACGTATTACGTGTGAATAATTTAATGTTTCATTGTTAATTGAATTACTAAAACCATATCGATATAGTGTAATTAAATTTACAACAGCAGCAATGTAGACTAGAATGGATGTTGTTTATATTTTAAATTGAATTTTCTTTGCAATTATTGTAATAGCTTAGTGTTTTGTTCACTATCATCGACCAGCTTTCCTTCGTACGTAAGGTCTGCTCAGTATACGTTAACTCTTGCATATATTTCTGTCAGGCATAATATCTGAATTCACTCCCATCTTATGAACATCGTCTTTCAAATAATCCATCCCCACATTCTTAGAACTTCGTCTGCCTTTGTATGGTTCTACGTTAGTTAAGTTCTCATTCTGTTCTTTATAACTGCAATATACAAAAGCAATAATTTAATTATTCTCAAAGCATTTTGTATGACATAAAAAGCACATAATCACATATACATCGGCGGTGGAAACCTTCTTATTACAATTTGCAAAAAAAATGTCAATAAACAGCGTTAGACTTTTTTTCCTTCGCATTTTATTTCTAGCCGCATTAAGCAAATGCGGTTCTCACCGAGCTGTCTGTTTCCTGTATTAACATATTACGTAATATTTTCTTATTAATTCGTGTTGCGAGATGAGAACACGGGTTACTATGATTTGTACATAACCTAAAATTTGCATACTTTTGCATTTCACTTCATAAATATTTAGAGGTAAAGCATACCTTTATATTTACACAAATGTATGTATAAATGTATAATTTGATCCATCCGGACTGTGAGTTTATGGATATATTTATATAGACACGTTTAATATCTTTTTTTTATATCCAATAACATGATTTTTACAACAACAAACTCATGACATCTTTAGAAAAAACAAATGTTCATCATGTTAAGAATTTGTTAATCTTTCAAAAAAAGTAATATGATTTGCTAAATGTTAACTTGATATATTCGGTATTAATTATATTACAAAATAATATACCATTGACAAAAACATGAAGCTGACAATGCGCAGTCATCTCCCGAATACGAAGAACCGTTCATATTTCATTTCCACTCGGCCCTCGAATACAAAATAAGCTCAGCACCATGAATACTAAATAGACGATTGTTTACTTTGCTAATAGTGCGAATACAACTTGGTAGTTGTAGGTTCAAATAACATCTAGAGATATGTAAAGTTTTTAAAAACAGTTTTATTATTCTCAAGCATCAATGGTCTAATTGATAATAAATTTCCCTTCATATGGTCGAGAGTTTAAATCCCGTCATTCTACTATTGTTGTAAACCATATTCTAGCACGTCGAGCTTAGTAGGACTGGTAAAAGAAATATTAGTAAATTAGCATAAATCTGCTAACATTTTAACACAAAAAAAATTGCGGGGTACCTCTTCCTCCTCTAGTATTGTCGATGTCTGGTCGTTCTTTAAAAAGCAACACATTCAGTCTACGCTCTTCTTAGCACTGAATTTTATTTATTGTTAAAATCGATAATGTATTTAGATAATAAACAGTACAATTTTCAATAGAAATTTATTAATTAAAACCTTTACTTAGGATTAAATTGATTACCAACAAAATGTTAACATAATTTGGGTTGCGGCTTTCAATACAATGTAATATAATGCGGTTAGCGGGCAACATTGCCCTAATATATCATATTCAATTAGAAATTATTAGACATGTTATTGTTTTAAGATTATACTAAACACGTAATGTTGTGATACTCCACACGTGGAGTGAAAATTTTGCCATGAAGCAAAGATTATAAGGAAATTAGGAGAACAGTTGAACGTCGATTTTGACACATTCAAAGTTAATGTGGATAGGAAGTGTTCACTTCCTTTGGCCCTTATTAATTAAAAATAAAAAGGAAATGTTTGATTGTGAATTACGTTCGATTTTCAAATAATGTGCAACCACTGGTATTAAATGTTTAAACAAGATAAATTCTGATGAATATCGCCGGCGACGCAATTTGAATTCTTTTCCCTCGTCTTCCATTTTTGACATGGAAGAGATTTGAAGACGATAGGATGGACCTCTTCCGGTTTGCTTTGTATCAATTAGGTATTTCGACATTTATTATTTTTTGTTTTATATGACTTAAAAACTTTGTTTATTTCTGTTTGTTATCTTCATGAAAGATTATTGAATGAATGCTCCGAAGATCTGAGTATCTCACGGCCCAAAAAAAAATCCTTGATATAAAATATAAGAGTTTGGGTATGAAATTATACGCGTTACACGCGCGTCCCTCACGCGAGAAAATTAAAGATCATCTATCAAAGTCATCTTAGTACATTACCTCCGCCGATTTTGATTTTGGAAAAGAGCCCATTTCACTATATCATTATATTAAATCCTTACTCGTGTTACATTGTATGATGTAGCAAAAGTATTGCCTTGATAAAACATTTTGTCACGTAATAGATAAATATTTTAACGCAAGTATCAAATATTTTTTCATTTATAATAGCAACAATGAATGATAGTCATTATCAACCTGTCGTTTTCCCTATGGGGTCGGCACAGGCGTCATATCACTCACAAACTTCCTACACGTATCCTCATTCATACAATCTTTCCACACGTTCTTCCCTCTTCTTTTGCCTTTATAGCCATTTGCATTTAACACCTTCTTTATGTGCTCGTCATCTTTTCGAATAACATTCCTGTACCACGACAACCATTTGCTTCTCAATTTTTCTATTACTGGCGCTATTTTCAAACCTATATATATTTATCTGTAACTTAATGACAGTGTCAGTAGTTAAACGCCATAATTATAGACAACAGGTCACTAATTTCCAACAAAAGTATTGTTGCACAGAGAACGGACATGGCGTTTGAGAAGCCGAAGGAAATTGCTTTCGCTTTGTATTTATGTACGGCTTCGTCTCTTGCAGAGTGGTAATTACAAGAAAGCGTCAGTCGACAGACCGCGAAGTTTACAATCGGTTCTCGATTTAATAGACATTTTTAAGACGCAAACTTCGCTTTAACATAATTAAAAGAAACCAGTATTGGTTGTTTGGGCCTTTAATAGAACGTACTAAATTCGTTCAAGCGTTTATGTAACGAAAAAAAAAAAATTATTTAAAAATGAAACTTAGAAATTATACTTTTTGCCGTATCGTGAGTAACCTCCCCCTTTTTTAGAAAGATTAAGATACAGTAAGTTAAATCATCGTAAATATGAAAAGTCAAAGAAATAATCCACAAATTGTTATTAGCGAAGTTTCAACGACACACTCGACAGATAAGAAAGCCGGCTCGGAAGCACTTTGTGCTCTATGGCGACATAAAAATCGCTGTAATCCTCTTCAATTGCTTGATTATAGTCGTTAATCTCTCACCAAGATGGGATGGTACCTAACTCCGGCAACGGCCCTTTTATCTTACTTGTTTTATATGGCTCTTTCAAATTGCACGCATTTCACTCTACTTACCAAATTGAAATGAAGAGGACCTTTTTTACGTAGAGTGCGTTAAATCTGCTGGAAATTTAATTTATTAAATGTATTTAAATGTTACTACTTTAACACGTTCTGAGAGGATTTACTTTCTTCGTGTTTCGTTTATATTTTATTTTATATGATAAAAGACATAATTTTCTTTAATCTATTAAAAAAGTCCCCCTTAAAATTAGTCTAGCCAATCCGGAGATTATGTGAACTTACAGACTGATAGACAAAAAGTTAATATAGCCTCATTATGAGCAACGCAAATACATCATGTAAGTAAAGTATTGTGTTATATTACGTACTGAAACTCCAATTTATATGTTAATAATGTTTCCGTTAATAAAATATTGAAATGTCTTTACTTTTCTAATGAGTGACTGTGCCAGCTTTTGTCTTGTTAAAATACAGTTCGTCATTTTCATCAGCTCACTGTACGGCTCGGAGCCCACCTACTGAGGGGTGAATCGGCCATAGTCAAAGTATGGTTAGCTTATTGTTATACAAACCGTAAAACAAGTGCTCCTCAACATATAGACTTGTCGAACAACGGCGAGCTTCGCTCGTGTATTTTATACTTCTATTCTTTTAGTGCCGCGTTGTGAATTTATCTTTTGCTTTGATGTTGAATTTTAAACCGCAACTTACTCAGGGTTGATCAACATTTTCATCTAAATTAAACGCAATATTATATTCGATTTTTTTGGCTCACTTTTAATATTTAGAATCTGTTTCAAAAATTCTAAGACGTTTTAAATATATGACAATTAATATGGTATAACACGATAACTGAAACGTAAAGTACGAATTTATAACCGTTTTTTTTTTAAGAAATAATAATTTAAAATAGTTTACAAAATAAACTTAATTAATGCTATAATGTATTTTAAACATATTAGTGTTGGCAAATACAATATTTTTTAATCTTCACGATATTTCCGTACATTTTATAACTCATATTTCTTAAGAGTTCGCTTGTCATTGTTATTGCCAGTTTCTACAGCGCTGATGGATTATATCGCAGCGTATAAAACACCCTACCATCTACAATAACATAAAAATTGATGGAATTTTAGCGATGTAAATCTGACGGCACTAATCACTCCATTATTTTTATCAGGTATTCACAATTGCGATTTTCTATTTATTTGTACTTAGTTGAATTTTGTAATATAAACCTACCGGATATTTTTGTAGGAACATATTGAAAAGACATTTGATGTATAAAATTGTAGGTTTCGACTGGCGTGCAATTTGTATAAAACATTAGTTGATTTTTTTTTTAATTTACTAATATTCTTTGCAACCATTCCTAGTAAGCTTGAAAAAGGTTTTGTTATGATATGGTTCACGACAATAGTCGAATGTTGGGATTCGAATCTACGACCGCTATATCGGAAGTCCATACCCTTAACTGTTAAGTTATTGGCGCTTATATTTAAACATATATTTTTGTTTCTGTTCTTTTCAAAAAATAATGTAAAGGAGTACTGTTAAGACATCCATCTAACAGAAAGGAACTTTTGCTAATCTGTGTTTTACCTGCCCAATGCAGTATTCTGAAGCATAAATTGTGTTCAACGGTGTTCTAGTGCGAAGAGTGTGATTAAATTAGTATATGACGCTCGTTATTATTCAAATATAAAAAGAATAACAACTAATATATAGATTGGAACAAGACACATGTTTATACAAGCTTAAAAATATTACGTTTTATTTACTATTAAAATACAGGATAGTGAATATTCTTGACGTAATGACGTGGTAGTAATAACAAAATGTGTCCCGAGGCAGACGTATGTTACTGCAATATTTGCATGTTATGTAACTTTAATAATTTCGTCTCCGCCGCCGCCGAGGACATAAGACTTGCCGATTTATTTGTAACTCCACATTTGCATAGCGTTTGCATTTTGTTGCATAAATAACAGGACCCATGTAGTAAACAAGTTTTTGAAAATTCATAAGTCAATAAGCTCATCTCTGCTATCTAAAAGCATATTTAAATTAAGACGATCACAAAGGCAGCCGGGAACTGTTCAGATGTGCTTTATTAAACTTGACTTATCAAAATATGTACCATCGCGTCCGTTCGCGGTGTTCCACCACAAAAGCTATAGTCGCTTGCACTTAATTTACAATGACAAGATCGTACAATAATCTGTATCCACTTATACAGGTATGTTAACATAAATATCTAACGTATTGAGTCGACGACGCAGGCAATAGGGTGCAGTTTTTAATTATGTTTGTGATAAAAAGTTGGTCAGTGGTCAGAGAAAGTAGACGACTAATTGATTTTTACTATTATCCCGGTTTTTGTGCTTCTCGTTCGTTAATTTGTTAGAAGCTTCGGAGTTCACGGACCAGGCATTTTTTTTTAGTGGAACACCGCGAACGGTTTCGATTGTACTTACATCAGTGCTCATAATGATTACTTGCTTCGCGCGCGGAACATGTGAACGGACAAACTGTTCATCCAATACTTTACTTGATAAACGTGATACTGGCAGACAAAACACTATCCGCTCATAGCGACATAAAACCTCTTCATTTGCTAGATTACAGTCGTTTGTTTCATGTCGAGATGAGAAGGCACATCACGCCGGCTGTGGACCCCTCAATCATTTCTACTTTATACCGCTCTTGAGAACTACGCTTTAGGGTACAGTGTACTTAACACAATTATAATGTAAAGAATGACATTTGATCATAATTTTTATGACTTTTTTTACACAGATTTATGAACACAAATAAGTACGTATCATCAATTTATATATCGCGTATTTCCCAAAAAAAAATCAATAGATCATAAATGATATTGTACGGTAATAAAATGTGTATATAATTCCACGTATTCAATGAATTCAACCTTCTTGTTATCAACCATTTAAGCAGCAGTCTATAAAATGATGTAGTGAAATAAATATTTCACGGAATATATATCTGTACAAGAAATAATACGCCTTCCTCCCGGCTTCCCCGGGACACGTTACACCTCATATAGTCTGCATTATTGCGTCTTCAATAATACATAATATTCACGCTAGAAGCCATGTTACCTTTCATAAAATACCATTATATCCTTGCTATGATCGTTTATAATATACAAGACTGGTTTCTTCTTTTTTTTTTTGTATTTCTTATAACGACGTCTTTCATTTTTTTTATTTGTAAAAAGTAAACAAAAGTAAATAGTCAAATGATATACTGTACTTAGC
Organism: Papilio gigon; assembly: GCA_027563995.1. Lineage (NCBI taxonomy): Eukaryota > Metazoa > Arthropoda > Insecta > Lepidoptera > Papilionidae > Papilio > Papilio gigon. The sequence continues at coordinate 4,961,680 of JAODUI010000002.1, forward strand.
AATGTGTATAATAAACATAAAGCATTTTACTTTCCAAGATGTGGTGAACAGCACTTACAGTATTGAAAAGATTACCAATGATCCCGGGCACCGCGTTACATCAATCATACGCAACATAAAAGGCTTTCACTGATAAAATCCTAACCAATATGTAAAAATAAAATTGTAAATGCAAAGCCAAAGAGAATCGCTAGTTCCTGAATTAAATCCGTGGTCGTATAGTTTACGAAACGAATGAGAAACAAAGTGGATGTTCTTTGTTTTTTTGCTGCAGGTAATGTTGCTTTAGCAATTCCGGCTTAAACAGACCGCTTGATCCGAAGCGTTATTCACAATGAATCCTAATTTATTGTCTTTTGTTTTCTGCATCTGTTGAACATTTTGCACTGTTTCCAACGATTTACTTAACGTTTTCTCGTTACTACTACGTGGGTTTCTCGACTGAGTAATAGTTTTTTTGGAATAATTTAAGCTTAGATGTGGTTAGGAGCAATGATTTAGAAACATGCAACGTTCGACAAACATTTGGATGATTTCAAATGTAAAACATTGACGAAGTATTTTATATGATCGTAATATAATAGAGCTTTTATTGTAACGAAATGTATGTGCAAAACAAAGAACGGTGCTTGACTTTTTTTGCCTCAACGAACAAGAAAAGTTATGTGGGCGCAAAGAAACTTTGCCGACCTCTCCACAGTAAGTAAACAGTTTGCCGACATACGCAATAAACTTGATATCAATATCGATATTGTTCTTTGTGAATTGTGGATGTGATTACATTTGTACGGCAAAATTTCAAAGTTTCTTTTTTATTTAATTTCTTCATTAATTAAATCCAAGCACCACGTCTGTAATCTCAAAGTATTTGCCATAAGTCTTGAAATAGAATCGCATCTTAAAATTAAAAAAAGAATAACAATAAAAGAAAAAAGAACATGTAATTATACTCCAGAATTGCATATTATTAAACATACCAATACCCTAATATTCATCGGTGTCTATGTTTTTAATTTTTATTATCTTTACAAACATAAACTCGTTTATACTGCATTCCGTTATGTAGATTTGCTTTTTGTATAAATATAGAATAAAGGAATGGAGTAACGTCAAATATTCATTTTAAACTATACAAGCGCATTGTGAAATAAACGAATAAAATGTATAGTGCAAGCGTACAGATGAAGTTGGAGAAGCGAAGGCTGGTAACTAAGTTTCTTATGCGCTCAATAAAAGGAAAAAGCAAGCGATTTCCTTCATCGATCTCTGTTCTATTCATTGCCTGTTTCGTATTACATTTGATACTTCGTTTCGCAGTTTCTTCTTCTTAGAATAATAGCTGATCACATACAGTTCACAAAGACAATTTACTGACAATAAAGTTTACTATGTTAAATGTAAATCAGAAATTACAATCTCGTTTATTGTATGAAGAAGAACTTATGACGTATGTTCTAAATAAAATATTAATAATTTTTTGTTAATTTACTAATATTTTTCGTAACCAGTCCAGGTAAGTTTGGAGCTATATTGAAAACGCTTGTATCATGATATGGTTTACAATAGTCGAATAGTGGGATTCGAACCACCGCTATTTCAGTAGTCAGTATCTTTAATTATCAGGCTATTGGGTTCAAACGATGCTTACAATTTTTTCATTATCATGGTGTCGGCGTATCAAGTTTAATCAAGCAATTAAGTTGGGGAACAGTGATTTTTGTGTCACCGCTGTAAGACGCTACGCAGCCGGCGTTTCATCAATCAAGCTCGCTTCCGAAACTTCGCCAATAACAATGACGAGACGAGAAGACGCGCTCAGAGAATTTAAGTACAAAATGAGTGTTGCCACGATACTGATTAATTCAGAGATGTACGAATAACGCTGTGTGTTACGTAAATTTCGAAGTATGTTTATCTATACTTTAAACATGTGAATCTCAAAAAATATGTGAGCACACTCACAGTTATTGTTTTAGTAATATATTTCTACAAATCTTCATTAACTGTGCTATTCAAAAGTATACTTATGACTCTTAGTATAGAAAATAATAAGAAAACAATTAAATAACATAAATAAATAACGGATTTTAATAAAAAAATATTGTTAATAATACCAGCCCGACGGACACAAAACTTTAAATACTCCATAATAATAATTCATTTACTTCGGATAAGGCGTATTCATCATGTATTGCTCATATAGTTCGCAATAAAGCGCCAGATCAATTAAAGTAAAGGTCTCAGAGACCTGTGTAATGTAATTACAGAATAACTGCCTACATGCTACCTCCTCTATTACTCATGAATATTGTAAGCCGACGTTTATAAAATACAGGGTGTTTCTTGTAACATTGATGTATTCAATTAAAATTAAATTTATTATTAAATCAAAGGTTACTCGCAACTTTATCAGCGCAGAGAAAAATAACCTAAGTTATTTTCCAATACATCAGCCACCTTCTAGTAAAACCCCGATGATATCTATCCCGCCGTTTTAGAGATTACCAAAAACAAACGCAAACTTGTGTATATATGAAGACACAATTTTTTTACTTGATTTTCGTTCGCGAAATATGTTGTTTCTATTTTTGATAACATCATCATCATCATCATCATCATCAGCCCCTGTCTGCCCACTGTTGGACTTAGGCCTTTTCCAATGCCGTCCACAGTATGCGGTCCTCCGCTTTTCGCATCCAACGACTTCCTGCCGTCCGCACTAAGTCGTCGGTCCACCTGGAGGGAGGATGACCCACACTCCACACCCATTTAGTGTTAGTAAACACATTTAGCTTATAAACTATATTAGTGACAATCAAATTTATTTGTGGTAACAAAGGTTAAGTTGAAAATGTTCATTATATTATGAAACAAGAATAATTGATATCATAAATAAATAACTTTGTGGTTCTTATGTTTCCATATTTAATCTTAAAAATTACTCGCTTAATACAAACTGAAAGTAGGTTCGTAAACGTAACAAGAAGTTGTTTGAACAAGGCTCGATGTGGGTGTTACAACAGATATTGTGGTTGAAGTTAAATTCTTGTTTTACTTCTAAGTGGTTGTTTACACGATAATTGAGAAAACAACTTTTTTTTTGGTTATTAAAAATTAACAATGTTATTATTTTAGAATTAAACATATATGACAGTGTACAGTTTGTCATAAATGTAATAGGATATTATTTAAAAAATTACTATAAATATACCTATTTTGTATTTAAATATTAAATCATTTTTTTTATCCAGAAGCTTATACAGAGCTGACAAAATGAGTTTTTAAACTTTTGTAGTTTGCGTCCGCAATGAAATGACTTTACGTTTTCTTTTGAAGGACATCGCTTTCTGTGTAAATATTATTAACAAGACGCTTACAATGTTTCAGACCATCTTTCTTAGGAAATTTGTTTTATTACGGAGAGATGAGATATTAAAAATGTTAAAAAACTACAGAGTATCTTTTTTTAAATTGAAAACATACTTTGTATACATTTGTTTCTTTTATTATCGAAACAGTTGAAACATGAAGACATCCTTTGTTTAATTTCAATGTTACAAATTATTTATTCGATAGTATCCATTGAAATTCAATTTCGTGTATAATAAAAATGATGTTCATTTTTATATTTGTAATGTAAGCATTCAGAACGATTTTACTGATTGAAATGTAGTATCGTGAATAAATCACTAGTTCAATTTGCTTGTGCTTCAATAAAATGGCTTTGAGACCGACTATTCCAGTCTCCCTGAGGGAAGCTTCGTTAGGACGTGAAAAACATGTGAAGTAATTTTGAATTGAATTTAAAAAGAAAATTACTATTTTCCGTATGCTTTTAATATTATCAACCTATGTGGGGTCGGCACAGCTTGTACTACTCTTCTATAAATCTCTGTCAGCCGTCATACACTTCTTATGCATGTCCCCTTTCACACATCCTCACCTTCTTCGGTCTTCCTCTACCTTCGTAGCCATCCTTATTCAATCTCATCGCCTTCTTGTTTAAGTGCTCATCATTGGTGTTCTTTCAATATATGTGTTGTAAATTAAAATTTAATAGAATTGTTGAGTCCAATACAATTTTAGAATTTATGTATTTTAATAATCCTGACTAGTCTCTTTAACGGAAAAATTTCTTTTACTTAATAACAAAGTAAATCCAATAAAGCTCCTTAATGGTGCCGATTCGTTTCGTACCCTTCTACACGGATAAACTTATAGACACGGAACGCGAACGAGGCAGTTATTTCTTAATTGAATTCTGTTTTTTAATTATTTTTTTTGCAATAATTTTGTTTTCCAATTACTCGTTTTAAAAGTCAGTTCCTATGTAGGATGATTTTAAATTTGTATTAGTATTTCTAATATATAAAAATTACTTACTTATTATCAAACTAAACTTACCTATTGAATTAAAAAAAAAACCTGACTTTACTTTGACCTTTATTATTTTGGTAAACCAATAATTTGTTTTATTCGTAACATTGTAGTTCGTCATATGATAAAATGACCGGCAATTGTTTTTCTTTCAACACAATAGTTTTAACAAGAATATAGAGCAAGTCGCAGAGTGGTCATAAATTGGAAGACTTTCGCCGGTCACTCGGCCCCAACGGGATACTATTCGCAGTTTGTCTTGTCTACATAGATTGGATGGAACATTCTAATTCCTGTGCTTCACTACACTCTAATTCTCTTGGGTTTTCACTGACTCAATACATCTGCAAGTTACGAGCATGACTGACAATAGAACTAAATGTGTATAATTGTCAGTTGGCGTTACCTAAAAAATAAAAACAAATCTGTCAAGCTTATCCTCTATGAAAAACTAGATAACAAGATTTTGTGTGCTTCAACAGAGGAAGCTTGTGGTAATGTTTGTTTGGTTTGATTTCCTTTGAAATCTTCTTTATATAAATGTGCGATTTTTTTATTATTTTATATTTTTTTTATATATTTTTTTATAGGCAAGAATATTATGCGTATTTCAAAAACTGTAACTATCGACCTGTCCTTTTCCCTACGGAGGATCACACAGTATATACTAGCCTTCTATACATCTCAGTCATTCGTCATATCTGAACTCACACTTCTTACGCATAACCTCTTTCACACCGTTCATTCACAATTTTAAAAACAATAAAGCTATGAAAATAAATATAATTACAGTCTTGGTGCATTAGAGTTCCAATTTCAAAAATATAGTATATCTAATACATAAAATTGATATAGTATAAATGGATAGGAATAATGAAAAACAGTTTCATTTAGATGCACCTCACGTTCAGAACTAACTTTATCAACTTGCAGATGCACCTTGTGCCAAGAATTCAATGCGTTTGTCGTTGTGAATACTTCACTTCCCAAGCTACCTAGTGGAGTATAATTTAAAACAATGTCAGTTGTAATACAATAAGATAAAACTACTCACTTTAGAATTTATCGCCGAGAAACAAACGCCTTTAGTATGAATATTGAAATGTTTCTTCATTGTATAGGTTTCATTGCAAATTGTAAAAAAGAAAAACTTTTGAAATTAACGAACATGACATTGTTCATCAAAAGATTATTTCTAAATTACGAATTTCAAGACTGCCCTAACACACGTAAACACCACATTTATAAATATTTTATGTGAATATATAAACTCAAATAACATTATATTATAAGTTGTGTCCCTTATAACATACTAACAATTTGTAAATTATTGTATCTGTCCTATTTTAGGTAAATCAATGGTTTTTCGTAATTCATTCGTGTATATACTTTGGTACTGTTGTATTCTTACGAGACTTTAATATAAGCAGAGTATAGTTGCCAGTTTCTCGCAAATCTTACAAGGGATAGCCATAAACAAGTATCTCAACTCAACTCAATTACAAATTAGAATTATTTTGAACCAAGTTAAATTAGCTTTAGACTTGGTCTTGGACATAGTACATGACAGTAGTTCAAGTTGAGATTTGACCTATTGTACTTGTGATAGTTTTTCAATAAAAAAAGGAAATGTTATGTTTGCAGTGAAGCCGCAGCAAGGCATGTGGGGCGGCGGCGCGCAGTGCGTTCACGCGTCGCTGCCGCGCGGCGCCCGCAACCCTGCGCCCACGCTCAGCGGGGCTATAGCCAGCCGTCGCCCGCCCAGGTACATCTTATATGCTTTTTAGGAAAATAAAATCTTGACAATTTTTTTTTAAGTAACATAATGGAGTATAATATAATTCTGATTTAATGTGAACGAAATTATTTACAATCCCTATAAAATAAATAAGTAGACTCCTAGTAAAGTAGTAGCTAATTTTGAAATAAATTTGTTGAAAGATGTACCTCAAAGGCCTAGTACATTATTGTAATTACGTTCCCAAATCGCACCGTTGGAAATACGTTTGAAGATCGCCGGCTCGGAAGAAATCTAATTGACAACAAATGCTGGAAAATTCTTGTGAAATCATCTTAATAATCGTTATATCTTTTTAACTTGAAACGTACGAAGACAGAAAATTTTTTGTATTTAAAAATCGGGTAAATGGACTCTACTTGTAGAATAACGACTTCGTTATCTCCTAATCAAAATGACAATAAATTTGCTATCATATAAATACCAAGAAATTGAACTGTATATAAAATTCAAAACCATTCTAAATGAAGTGACTTTGAAATACGAGCATGCCTATGTAGATACCGATGTTGTTTAAATATATAAAGTTATATGATAATGTAAATTATATTAAGTATATTTCAAAACTTCTACAATAGCGATGAGTGAACAAGAAACCTTTAAACAATAAATATCACATTTATATGACGAACACATTTGTAATTTTTTATCTTTACAATATTTCAGGCCAACGCCACCCTCACCGACTTTAGTCGCCAAGATCGATTCGTCAGTGGCGTGTCTTTGGCTTCTAACACCGCTGTCAGCGGGCACCGCAGTGGTCGCGGTCCTGGTGGCTGTGTCAACGAACAACTGGTTACACACACAAGAAAACATGCTCAATCCTTTATACAATGGTACTGGGAAACATGCCCTGGTCGCAAAACACACAGTGTCGGGACTCTGGCGAATATGTCATACCGAACGTAAGTACCGACATTGTAATATCTAGTAATGATTTTTCCTTGTCAGAAGCTCATATATGTGCAAAAAACGCTTCACACACAGTGTTTGAAGCGTTTTTCTAAGTACTTTTCTATTCAATTGTAATTTATTCGTTTGAAAAGTTGAATACATATATGCTGGTACAATAGAGGACGAAAGTTGGTAGTGTGACGCGGTGCTACAATGCGTCGCCATTTCCGTCATTGGAGACAGGAAATGCATTGTACTGCACATCGCACAGTCGTACAGTCGCACAGTCGCAGCGTCCACGCCGGCCCACTTTACAAAGTCGGCAGCCGCTCTCATTGTTGCAACATTGTTACCATTCTATTTATAACGTTAAACATTATTATATCTGACCATACAATTTCTAGATTATGGTTTCATGGAGGGGCGAACTTTCAGCGTTTAGTGTTTGATATCCTGACATATACTCTCCTATCTTACTTGTAGTTGTTAATAAAAAATACCATAAAACACGCCAGCAATTATCGAGTTCAACAAAAATGTATTAAACTGTACTTTCATAAAGAGTAAATAAAGTTAGCAATAAAATAAGCTATTCACTTGATACGTACGAAGTATGTCTCATTGACATATTGTTTGTATGATAATTGTAAAAAAGAAATAACCTACATTTACGTATATAATCTTATATTTCAGCGGGCAGCACGGCGTATGAATGTCTGGACATACCATACTTTCCATTGTCCCAGTACGCCCCGGATCCGAGTGACTCTACTAATGCAATACCATGTAAGTTTTATTTACGTATTTTGTTTTTTTTTTTATCTAAAAAGTAACCTAAAGTTTATACATTATGTTAACAACAAATAGTTTAATTTTTAAATGTTAGCATCACAAAGAAAGTTTGTTCAAGAACAATCTACACATTACACATTACACAACAAGTTACCTACACATTTTTTTCATACTTATAGCCATTAAAGAATTAGACAATTTAATCGAAATTCTTTCAGACAAAAAGCAATGAAACAATCAAGGCAATGTCATAAGAACAAATAATTCTACAGAGTATCGTTGCTATTCTATCAAGTAATATTAACTTTGTTTATTAACAGTTTATATTAAAGAGCTATTGTATACATTTTCAGATGTCGTAACGCGCTCCGCAGCTCCCTTGCTTCTGGCCGTGTTCGCGCAAGCAGTAGGAGCGCTGTGCTGTGTCCTAGGGCACTGCGTCAAGGGACGAAGATTGTGCACGTTTATAGCGGGCGTATTTTTCATAGTATCCGGTAAATAATATTTTATCTCAACTTTTTTTTATATTACTATTTAATATGTCTTTTAGTAATTCTGTATATTCTTGAAAAAGTCGAATGCTAGGATTCGAACCCATCACCGTTAGATTTATAATCAGTACTATTAACCATTAGTCTTTTGGCGCTTACGTTATTCAAGTGTTATGTCGTGTACAGAGTAGAAAATCAAATTAAATAATAAGAATATGTTCTCCAACATCTTCTGTGCCTAGTGACAAAGTTGCGACTGTTAATATGCACTTTGTTTTTTTTTTCAGGTTTAATTATGTTGACTGGTATCGTCATGTACATATCGGTATTCAAATCGCAAGTGGGCCACAAGCTGCGGTACATGACAGTTTTTGACACGCCGCGAATGTCCTACAGCTACGGTTATTCTTTCGGATTGTACTTGAGTGGATTCGTGGCAGCCGAACTAGCGGGGACATCAGCAATATTCCTTTTCCTACAATGGTATCAGAAAGATTGGATAACAGAACTGTGCGAGAAAGCGAAGGCAGATTGCAGAGCTTGGGACCGTGAGTACGCCTTCTCAGAATTCAGAGAAAGAGACTCGTCGTTACTCGAACGACGCATGATGAAAAGAGACACGTACCCACCGACGGGATCATCTGCAGCCACTCCCCACGAACGAAGAAGATTCGTGTTCGACGGCGACGAAATGCCACACTGTTCCATACATAAGAATAGAAGAATCAATTTAAGCTCAGCATCATTAAAAGATTTGTCATCGTCGACTTTATACGGCTTCCCGGCCGCGCCGAGGCCGACAGCTTGTGACAATTATTTTGAAGAATTCAAAGAAGTACCCCAAAGTGCTAATACTTTGAGTGGATTGAGAAGTGCATCGATATTCCAATCGCAAGCGTCAATAGCTAGCGGCAGATTTCTCGATACATCGGCTGTGGAGCCGCCACCTTCACGGGAAGAGGAGTTAGTGACGTTCGGAGCGGGTGCCCGGGCTACCGTCGGGGAAAAGCCGCCGCGTCACGACCGCGCTGTCGGCACCGACCCCTATCGGAGAACGACGCCAGTTTGATTCTAAACGTGGTGTTATAACATTGAAAGCATATCGTTAAGTGATACCTCGACTGTACCACCGGTCGTGCAATTGTCTACAGCCCTAGTTAATAATTTGTATGTATAGATAGGTGTGGACTGCAAAGTGATTTCCGAATTTATGGACAAACAGAATTGAACTATGTTATGAATTTTTTAATTGTTAAATTCCTTAAATAAACACTGCCATTTATGTAGACATCGTTTTAATGGTACATATACTCTGATATCGTTTATTTATTCATATTGGCCGAGCTAGCAGCGTTTGTGTGCTTTTGTAATGATTTTAGTGACGACAAAGATAATTGAAACTAAAAATGCTGTTTAAAACTACCTGTCAGTCAAATCAAAAGATAGCTTTACGTCGCAACAGAAGCGAATTCTGTCATTTCCACACAACGACCTCTCCATCTAGAGACATCAGTTTTAAAAGAAAATCATTCCAATTTTAAAAAGTAGCATCAAATATTTATGTTTGTAGAACTAAATTATTTATTTAACTTGACAGTTAAATGTCATTGTATAAATAAGACATTTTTTTCTACAATGGGCGGGTAAGTAAATTGCTATATATCTATGATAAAGCAATATTTATCCAACCTATTATTTTAACTACATTTTGTGTTTTTTTTTATTTCAGATTTCTCTCTTGGAGGTTAGTATATATTAATTTCAGTAAATATAAGTAAAGTTTCTGTTACTTTTTATAAAAAAAAAATACATTTAATAAAGATTCAATATCACCATTTCAGGCGGTCGACGGCTCAAACGCCAATAGTCGATTTCGCCGATCGTGCCAAAAACGCCGTTTATAATAATTTCCGAGGCATCATTGGATTCTTCCCGCCAGTCATTATTTTACCATGGTTTTTCGAATTGGGACATGTAAGTAGAAACTGTCTTTTATTTTTAAAAACAAACGCAATTGAGATGTGAAGCACGCCAACCACTAATACCAAGTTTTAGGACCTCGTTCATCATTAAGATACCATGTAATTTAATGGTTGTCAATTTACTTGTTGTTTATAAACATGCTACACAACGTAATATACAAGCACGAGATGGAAAGAGAAAGGGAATTTGGCGAAGAAAATTTACAGGACTCACCTCTGTCTTTTAAATGTGGACAAAGGATCTGCAATCTCGTATGTCGAGGGAGATTCCTATGCGCAATGGGAACTTCGCCATCTTAGTGTTATTATTTAGCTGCTTGCTCGTTTCAAGTGTTAATACTGTGATATATTTCAGCACGAAAGAACAGTGATACTCATGTGGGTCAGTATGTTCTGGTTGTTCTTTTGGCAACCGACGACTATTCAGGCGACTGGACTGATTCCGATGTTCGTCCTTCCAATGTGTGGTGTTATGGGTAGTGCCTCTGTTTGTCAATGTTATTTTAATGTAAGTATACAAATTATTTACAGTATACGAACTGTTCTTGTGGTCACGGTGAACATCATGCAATATCTGCGAAGAAATTTAAAGATGTGCCAGAGGTCAATCAGTAGGCACTAGTCTAACATTGTTGACTACGGCCTAGACACCACTAGCATCGTCGCAACTGACGACGAGACAATTTTTGGCCTAATCACCTCTAATAATAGGGTAGGCTCTGAGCCCCTCGATGGGGACGTATAACGAGCTGTTGATAATGATCCATCGTTTATTGTTTGAAATGTTTCAGGATATCACTGCTCTATTTTTGATGGGCAGTATGATTCATTTACTTTTGAACAATTCCGGCGTGGATCGCCGAATTGCTCTGTGGTTCCTTTGTTCCGGTAACTCTAGTCAATTTTCAGGAATGAGGTAATACTGGTTCTTAGTGTTAAACTGAGGAGTGTGATAATGGCTCGTAACTATTGAAACATGTATGTTGATAACACTCATGCGACAAATAAAATACAGCATTGAACTGGCCATGTCACAATTGTGCCAGCGTCTAGCCGACGTCCCGTCACACCCACGGCGAAACTACAACCACGCGTTTGACCATTGACTATGACACATGATTGTTTGATCCGACGATCAGTTGTAGCAAAAATCAATAGCATTCATAAAGTTTTCGTTCTTTTGGCACCGCCCCGCCTCTTGCTTGTCGCGGCGTGTACCTGTGCTAGCGAGGATGTCGTATTGCTGCTGACAAATTTATATCTTCAACCCATCCAATCGGTTACTCAGTACTTACCTTATTTTTTTTGCAAATTCTACAATATTTCTTAACCTAATTACAGACTCGTTTACAAGGCCAGCATGGCTGCATTTGTATTGTCAGCAATTTGTAATAAGTTTATTGTGACATCAAATCTAATAGACATTATGACAGTGGTGTTGACAAGCTTACAGGTTGGTATTATAAAGTTATTTTTTCGTAACATATTAAGCAAGCCGTCGTTGGATGCGGAAGGACGAATACTGCATACTGTGGAAGGCATTGGGAAAGGTCTATATCCAACAGTGGGCAGAAAAGAGCTGATGTAAAAAAAAGTCAAAAAAAATTTATCTTTGGAATCTTTTGTAATATATTGTATAATATTATTAAAACTAGTTTTACTGTTATGAATACAGAAAAAAAATATTTTAGGGAAAATCGAAAAGTGCCACAAAATTTAAGGAACTGAAATATATTACGAGTAACGCAATTCAAACAGCCTCTTCGATTGGTAAGTTCGAATAAATACGGTGAAGGAAAACATAGTGATGCAACTTGCACGTTTCGGCTAAGAAATTGAAAAATATATGTGAAGTCAACCAACACGCACTGGGCCAGCGGGGTTGACTATGGTCTAGTCACTCCTAATAATAGGTTAGACTCTGAGCCCCTCGGTGGGGACGTACAGTGAGCTGATGATGATGATTTGAATAACAAGGTATTTGTACTATGCTTAGGCTTTTCAAGCTTGCAACAGTGATTTTTTTACTTTCGATCCTTGTAGTACAAAGTTAAGTTTTAAAAACAGTTTTAATTTGCATTACGATTTTCCTCAACTAATGTTTATCATGCTTTTTGTTTGAAGGTAGCATTTGTATCATACATGCGTCTTATGCCACATTATTTTTCCGAGGCATGTGGAGTGTGTGAGTATTATTTCGTTGATAATTCTCTCTAGTAGTATTTAAAAAAAAAACTTGAATTGTTCCCGAGTATGTACGGTCTGAGAATACCCGGACAACGTGGACTTGAGATTTTCATTTGAAGCAACGCAAATTTATCATGTCCTCGATATACACGTACTCCGCTGTCGCAACGATCCAAAGTGGGTCTCGGCATCTGACACCAGGGACCACCAACGTCGTCTATCCAGCGCTGTCCCCTGCCACACATACACACATCATATTTTATAAATAATGTAGATGTTTGGTTATTTCACCATCGAATACTGACCCTAAAATATGAGGTTAATTAGGAGCGCGTAGTTTTATTACGTAAAACATAGATGTTATTCAGTGAGATTTCCATTTCAATGAAATCTGAATTGAATACTAGGACTCGAACAATTGTATAAAATATGAAATACATCACATTGTTCAATTCCAGGAGCGGTCCCAAGGGTATGGAGTTCCCCGACATTTTTAACTATTTGCAGTATTGTTGCTACGCAATACCCACTGCTTTGCTCATGTTTTTATGTAACGTTTTTTATCACATGGTGCTGATTGTCAGGTAAAAATGTGTTCATTTTATTACGAGCTAAATTAATGAGTTATAAAAGATTTGGGTTTATATTTATTTGGTACATCTTCTTTATCATCGTCAGTCTTTGGCTACCCACTGCTGGAAGTAGGCCTTCCACAGTGTGCAGTTGTCTATTTGGTTAATGAACAAAAGTACATATGTTTTACCTTACTGTTTTATCACTACTAGTTTTAGCGTTTGATTCATTCTTCACCAGGACTACCCGTGCGCCCTTCAGCGATAGTGATATGGTAGAAGTTAAGAAATTGTTGCAAGAACAAAAGAAGGTTTTGCCGAATAAAATTGGCTTACATGAGAAGGCAATTTTTGACTACTTTAATTACTACTATTTTTCCTATTCTCATCATTTCGATGTTTTAAAACGAAAAAAATTTAAAACGGGTTTTTTGTGTTGTGTGACAGGTTAAGTTTGTAGCAAGATAATTTTAATGTGTTTTGTATTTTTCTAGCTAACTGTAATCTTTGCAACGTTAGCATTGCTTACTTTTATTTTCCGCTGGTGTATTTGGTTAAATATGGGCTGGGCCACTTTTCGACGAGAAGCTATATCTCCAACTATACCTGGGTTAATGTTTTATTATTTTATTAAAACTAATAGATAGTCTTTTGTCATTACTCTGCGTAGTACGAAACGATGAAAGTTGTATGTTTAAGATCAAAATGAATTGCTTAAGTTGTTTTGGGAAATAAGTCTATGTCGGTTCAGGTACTTCTAATCACAGACTTTGAATTCGCAGTATCAAAGATGCTACTGTTGCTGCAATATTCTTTATGCTTCTCCATTTACTACCAAGGACATTGGGATTCATGAAACATCTGACAGCTAAAAGTAAGATGATCTATTGATGGTTTTTAATACAGACTTCATATTTCGAGTATGTTAATTGTAAATTTCATGAGTAAATTATTTATCTATTTAATAAACGAATATTATGTGACCGAGAGGCGCATGTTAAGATGCGTGCAGTGAAGAGAAGGAATAATGTTGAAAGCCGAGGAGTGAAATCAGATATGACGGTTGAGTTGTTTTTTTTTTATGAATTCTAAACTAACGCTTACCACGATCCCACCCGATGCCAAGTGATGATGTGATCGAAATATGGTACGTGCTAGTTTAGTAAGTGCCTATTCACTCGTTATCTTGAAGGCCCCCAAATCGTACTTGGACGGAAACACAGATGTAATATGTTCTGTGCTGACCCATACAATTTGACCTTAAACATTGTGTTAATATTTATTTTCGAATAGTAAATTTGTCATTAGACGATCTCTGACCAGACGGATATAAAATATTTAATTATATAGATTGTCTTTACTTAACTTGTTTTAGGAAAAAGTGAACTACCAATGAAACCAGAATCTGCAATTCTTTTCTGGCGTTTTGTTAACAAGCATACCAACTATGGATACTTTATTTTACTTGGTAAAATTATTTTCCTTTCATTTCGTATGTTTTATTCTATACAAACAGTTACTAGTCTTTTGTTGTTAGTGGTCTAAGAATCAAAGTTAATTACAACTCTCGGAAGAATCGCCAGGTGGCGTCAAATGAAGACGGGCGGTGTAACAGTGTGATGTATTGTATTTTGTCAAAATTGCCCTATCGATAGTTCCTTTCGACCGTACGTCGTACACCCGTTATTTATGGTAGAACGTTATGTATGGCTGTTATCCAATAACATTTATACACACTTCAATATGACCCATCTAAAAAATAATCTATTTTTAGGTTCGGGCGTTGCATTGAATGTAGCAGTTCGAAATACTGATCTCTGCACCTCGATATCGGCTGGCTCTGGAAAACTTTTAACAGATTACGTGTGGTGTTTGTCACTTTTTCTTGTTGTGTTCACCGCAATATTCCTAGCGAATATAATGCCCGGGGTCGCTGCATGTGTCATATTTTTACCCTTTGTTATCAACATGGTCAGTAGTTTATTCAATTTACATCTTCTATTAATATTCTGTGTGCTCGTGATGCTTTCGGGCAACAGCTTGTATTATATGCTATGTTAATGAGGTTCTTTTTCAAACAGGCCGTGGAACCAGATGCCCCGGTGCCGTGGCCGAAGAGAGTTTACATCGGTGCCCTTGGCGTGGGCGTGGCCAGTTCCATGACCTTTATGTTCCCATTTTTCAATACACCTGCATATTTTTGTAATACAACTGGAAAAGTTCCCAGAAATGTTATGGTACGTAAACCTTTATATCTCCAAGAGGAGGTCTTTTTATTTTACATAATCTTACGAGAAACTGACGTAATCTGATTACTTGAATATTATTTTTTAAAGTTGATTCGATTTTTTTTCAGGCTAAATACTCCTTCCTCAGTGCGGTTATCTGTGGTATTATTATATGGTTATCATTATGCTATTGGGCACCTATTGTCTGGGATCCGACTGGCGAGGGAATATCGCCCGTCATTAGACCAGGCTCGAATAACACTACATTGCTGTAGACAAGAGAAGGTTCAGCTGCAAAACTGTTATGTAATTCAGTCTGTTATACAGTTATTTTATTTATTTAATTCAGTTCGTGAAGACGTACAATTACTTTTTGTAAGAGAAACCTGCAAGGTACGTTGCTTGACAGGACATGTCAAAAATGGTACAAGATTTCGTTTTGGTTCGAGTTGTATATATCTTTTCTATTTGTTCGTAATAATATACATTAATTATATGCTATCGTAAGCTGATATAAGAAGAATTAAGCGCCTGCAGAAATAATAATAGCCATCTAATTTGTTATAGAATTGAATATTCGTTTATACGTTTATGGAATAAGTTCGTGGAGTTGTTTGTTTCTAGTTTTATTTCGAATTAATTAAAGTAAGATTTGTTTCACAAATTTATGATAAACTTTTAATAAATGTTATTTACTAGGTTTGGTTATATTTTATTTTTTTCCACTTCGTTGACCAAGTGTTAAAATGCATGGCCAACGTGAATTAATTTAATTATTTGAATCGTTCAATGCGTCTCCTTATTTAGATGAGAAGAAATTATCTTGGCGACAAATATTTGTTCTTGCAATGGAACCGATAGTTAATGTTCCTGAAAACATTCCTTCTGATGTAATGTAAGTGATTTTAAGCTTGTTGACTTTTTAAATGGAACCAGCAAAATGGAAAAGAGGATTGAATTAATGTCACATCCAATTTGATGAAAACATATCTGACGATATGGGAGACGGAGTACTGCATATTTTGAAAGCAATTGGAGAGACCAAGGCCGATGATGATGATTAATGTTTGTAGAAGATCCAACGATTGTTAAAAGATAAAGTAATAGGTTTTTGAACAGTAAAATAAACAGATTTTAAATGGAAAAATATACAAATAGGACGGACATCTTAAGAAGATCTAGTTTAGCTTGACTAAGCATTTATCTTCGCCCCAATGCGCAATAAACCAATGTTAACATATTTTGGGCCAATATACTGAACGTAGTGATAAAGACTTTTGACTTTTTACATATTATTGTGGTAAAATATAAGCATGGTATGAAATTAAAATGTTTACATTGTAGAAATGAGAATGACAGTCTTACTATAAAAATGAGGATTAAATCGTTTCTCTGTAATCACTGGCGCGGATTGATATGTTTTCTGATACCTTTGATTTTGATACCAGTTCACTTTACGATTCCAACAGAAGTAAGTAAAAAATAGTAAGATTTTTTTTTTGACAATGTCCATTCAACCGCCTCTCAAACATTAAACCCGTATCTAAAACATATGTTTTCAGAAATATCAGTGGTAAAAAAAAGAAAATGAGAATAGAAGAATGCTATCCATAAACAAGAGAGAAAAAAACAAGATTCATATAAAGAAAACGCTTAACTTGATAATGAAGACAATCTCTAATGGATGGATGGTGTAAAAGAGGATATGCGTATGAAGGGTGTGAGTTCAAATATGACGGCTGATAGAGATGTATGAAAGGGTACGTACTGTGATGTTCTGTAAGGAAAAGGGATGATTGATGATGATACTTGCTCTATCTAAGAGATATATACGTTATGTTGCAACTCTCTGATGTGATTGGTTTCGTAACAAGCGAACCTCAACATTACGGTTAATGGATACGTACCATTACATACTACTGTTAACATCAATCTTTTGAGAACAAATATTGCCATCTAAATTGAATTTTTAGTTGCCTTATATTTAGAGGGAAAGAACGTGGCTGTCTATTATTAAGTCGTTTTCGTCCGTCCGTTCGTCGGATACCTAACAATGTAATTTAAGAGACAGAAACGATTTAAGCGATGACAACGACATTATATGAATAAGGAGAATATTATGTCCATGCAGATAACGGACTCGTCTCAATTGATAGAGTCACAGAACAATAGAACCGTTTAAACGACTAGACTAGGACTTAGTATCCGGTGCGTTCCTCCGGAGATCCCGGGGCCTTCGCAATCGCACTAGAAGATGGCCACCGAGGGGG
>JAODUI010000002.1:4979370-4991782 GCA_027563995.1 Papilio gigon
AATATGCATGACAACCTATACACAGAGTTCCATCGGTTGCTTTTGTAGGTCTCACATAACCCTGCCTTTCCCCCATAAGGCAGGGTATCTTCTGATTTCCCCCCCGTTACCAAAAAAAACAAAGGGATAAGATCTATTTCTTTTGAACTTCATGGTGAACGGTCAAGATAACTACAAACGTACAATCAATATTGACTTTGTCCTCAGAATCAATTATTTTTAATTTAGGTGGAATTGGCACATTGGTTGGTACAGCGACTAATTTAGTATTTAAAGGACTTTTTAATAAGTACGTATACATTATTTTATTTGTAATGTGAATTAGTGATGTTCATTTTGAAATCTTACTGAGACATGATGAACTTTTACAGGATGTATCCAGATGCGCCTGAGTATTTATCTTTCCCCAAATTTTCAGCTTTCGCAATTCCTTTGATGTTAATATTAGAGATATTAATGTATGTAAACATGCTGATTATTTACTTCGGATTTCTAAGGTACGAAAAAGAAGAGTTAGAGATTCCAAGTTACCAAAGTTATCTTTTAATTTTTGAAAATTAACATAAGTTAGTTTTATGTAAAGGCCAAACAGTGCTGCGCATAGGAGTTCACAAATTACACCAGAGGGCGTTGAAGCTGCTAAACAGTCGGTAGATGCAGAATGGAAGAAATTAGGTCGAATCACTTTTTGGGAAATAGTGAGGACTTAATTATATTGTATGTAATAAATGTAATTAAGAAAATATTTTATTCAAATTATACAACTTGTTACGTTTCAGATGGTCATTATTTTATTTAGTCTTGCCATTTTATTATTCTTCAGTCGTTCTCCTGAAATTTTTCCGGGCTGGGGAGACAAGATTGTAGAAATTTTTAACTTAACGGACCGTAAATTGTAAGTTGTATGGCTTTAATTGTGATGTATTAGTAACAACTGTCCAACGAAACCTTAAGTAATGAATTGAAACATATTTTTTTTCAATTAGAGGCTTATTGTTTCAGCGTATTGGATTCATCAGCAGCCACAATTGTTTGTTACCTAATGTTTGTGATGCCATCGACGACACAATTCTTCGAATATATCAGAACCAAAGGTAATTTCCAATTGATTAAATATGATACGCACGTAGTTTTTGTTAAAAATGTTAATTTTTTGATATTACAGAAACTAATAATCAGCCTTCAGGACCAATATCGTCTGTTCTTAATTGGAAATTAATGGATGAAACAATGCCATACAGTTTCATGTTTCTATTAGGTAATACACATAATATCAAAATAGATAAAAAGAAAATAGATTTTGCGATGTAACTGGTATTTTGTTTTTTTAAAGGAGGGGGTTTCGCCCTTTCTGAAGCTGCAAAAAAGGAATATTCGGATTTAAATGGAGAAATTGGGCAGATTTTAAAAAACTTAAGTTATTTACCAAATTTTGTTATAATTTTTTTAATAATAATATTTACAACGTTCGTAACGAATTTTGCTTCTAACGTCGCAGTGTGCAATGTTATAACGCCGATAGCAATGCAATTGGTAAGAATAAAACGCACAGCATATAAATATACCAATATAGGAACCATTAGGCAGGACATAATTCTAATTTCTTCATTCAAGGCCAAAGAAATTGACGTGCATCCGTTATGGTATAACATAGCGGTTGGATTCACATCTTCATTTTGTTTTATACTTCCTGTCGGCACGCCGGGAAATCTTGTGGTACAAAGCGCTGCTAACATACCTACTATGAAAATGGTAAGTCAAAATCTTAAACTTCGTTCTCTTGAAAATAAACCCCGCAATACCCAGTCATAATTCATGACCAAATATTTGTAAAACATAGTACTTTTTCCTTCAAGAAGCAAGCTTAACAGCCGGCAACGTACTGGCTGTTTCTCTGGCGTTGTAGATGTTCATGGATAGCGATGACCAATATTGCTCCAGCTGCTTGTTTACTCCTTTTAAAAAATCACTTCGACCTCAACACAATCATGCTTAGTGTTGTAATCGATTAAAGTATTATGCCCCTGCCAGTTCCGTGTGCATATGTACAACTAATTATAAGTATTTATTGTTACAGGTAAAAGCTGGTCTCGCACCGTCGCTGGCAACAATAATAGTCACTTGGATATTTGCCTGTTTTTGGGCTCCGATAATCTGGCCCGATTTACACATTCTACCTCCGTGGATGTAAATCAATAAACACATTCTTTGTAACAAATTGTTTTTGTAAACAAATAATTTTGTTAAACACCCAAGTTCAAGGACTACATTTGCACGTAGCTCGTCAAAAAAAACAAAAGTCTGCGCTTAGTTAAACGGCAGCTTTTGGTCCGTTATCATTTATAGAAGTCTGTTGACGGTACTGAAAGTTAACTCAGAGCCCCAAAAGAAGCTGCCAACCGATACATGCAGTGCCAAACTGACGAAAAATCAACCACTGCCTATATATATAGCCTATTCATATATTGTATAGGTCAATGAGAAATAAGTAACACACTTGTATAAAATACATTTATTTCTAAATAATCTGAACTACATTAAGTTCTAAACATAACATTTTTTTTGAATCGCATTCCATTAGTGTTTATTTAGTCCAACTCGGCAATGTTGTTAAGTCCGGCCACACGATTGGTGCCCACAAATAAATGAAAAACCATGTGAGGAAAATAGTAAAGACTGTAGGTCCCGCCCCGGCGACCATCTGTAAAGTGAACACCCAGTTATAGAAATAAAGGTCCTCTGGCTATCAAGATAAATAAAACCTCTTTGCATGTAATCTTATTTGAAAAATTCATCTATAAGAAAAAAGAATACCATTTTCGTAGTGGCTATACTCGCAGCACTTTGCACGACTAGATTACCAGGTGTACCCACGGGTAACATAAAACAGTATGAAGCAGAAAGACCTCCAGCAAGATTGTACCACATCGGGTTGCGATTAATTTGTTTAGCCTGTAATAAGATTGGTTCGAGCTCACGACAACTAAAATACTAAGTATGTGATTAAAACCTTATTTTATTGATAATATAATGACTATATTAGGGGTTGGATGAATGGCATACTTGTGAGTCAACACTGTATGCATAGAATACGAATGGGTTGCAAATATTTTGAAATCACATATCTCATCCACTACGTTCCACCAAAACGACAGTACAACAGAAGCCAGCTTTTGGATCTACTTCCTTGCAGAGCAAACTAATTATATTGGTTTTTGATATCAACTTGGTACTTTGACTAATTTTTATACTTACCAGCTCCATTGCGAGTGGTACAAAAACGTTGCAAACAGCAACGTTCGAAGCAAAATTCGTAACAAATGTTACTGCGACTATAATTAGAAGGAGGACAATAGCGTTGGGCATCGCCTTCAGCATGGACATCGACTCTCCAATCTTATGATTTAAACCACTTTTTTTAGCTGCATCCGAAAGTGCGAAGCCACCGCCTAAATACAAAAGTTTTTTCTGTAACCCAAGTACCCCACTGCAGTGACATTTTGAAATTCTATCTGGTTTTCTTTAAAATGAGACTAAAATAATATTACAAGTGTCGCTAGACAAATACTATAGCATACGTTGCTGTGAGTTCTGTCTCTTCTGCATGCAGAGATTTGAATACAATAACAGTTTATAACTATTCACTTCTCTCACGAAGCTCATGCAACTATGAAAAATAACTTTTTTGACAAATATGTAATTAATACACATTGCCATTCCAATATTTTCTTTTTAAAAGATTAGCAGATTTTTGTTAACTTACTAATATATCTTATACCATTCAAACCAATAAAGCTCTAGGATTATTTTTTTATATAAAAGAAGGAGGCAAACAAGCGGTGACATCACAAACGTGGTCGTCGACGCCCATGGACATCCGCAACACTAGAGGAGCAGATGCGTTGCCGGCTTATGCTAGGGTATGGGTTACAATAATAGTCAGTTTGTGGGATCAGAATCCTCGACCACGTAATTGGATATCCGCATTCTCAACCATTAGACTATTGGCACTTCAAATCTAGATTGATATTAATCGCAACAGCCAACTTACCCAGAAGAAACATGAAGCTCCAGGGTAGGCTACCATCCATTTTTTTCCAATCAAGAACAGAGGCAGCTGGTTTCTTTGGCAGTTGTTCATAGTCTGAAAATTACAAAATACATAACATTAATCTCTCACAAATAATAAAACGTGACCAATTATTTGTCAGCGTGTTTCATGATCTGATGACCACCTGATAAAAATGTATGACGATCTAAGACTGATGCCTAAGATCGTCCACTGCTGCACGTCATTACTTTTGTCTAAAAACATCGAGGTAAGGATGTTGATTAAGTGAATTTGCATAGTACTTACATTTAACTGTAAAATTTTTGAAAAACGTCAAGTTCGATGGTGACACAAACATCAAAAATCCTACTAAACTAGCCAAGGCCGAATCTCTTATACTGAAATAACGAAACAATCATATAACATACAAATTATTAAATGGACATAATTATTTAAATTATTCAAATAAACCTTACAATTTGCTTGGTCTGTTAAATATATCTTCTAAAATATCACCCCATCCAAGAAACATTTGAGGTGAGCGGCAAAAGAATAAAATCATTGAGCCCCCAAATAAAAGAATAACCATCTGAAAATTAAGAATACATCCATGTAAAATTTCGATTACGATATTTAAGTGGTGCGGTATGGAACAGAAATATTCATATTAAATACAGAAATACGACACTCAAACTCTTGAAGCACAAATAGAGACGATATTTCCTGAGATGCATTGATCTCTAATTACATTTGTTTGAATTGTGAAGTTAATAAATATCGTAAAGGTAACTCGATACAGACTTTGTATCAGAGTACCCTTACTATCGTAGTTTTAATAAAAAAACATCAGAATTTAGCTTACGTATTCCCAAAAGGTTATGCTTCCCAGCTTGTTCCAATTATCGTCAACAGCTGCTTTCGCTGCCGCCTGACCCTGAGGGCTTACATAAGCTTGCTTTGCGGCCGCACTATTTGGTCTGAAATTGAATATCGCTCGTTGTTAGTAAATTCTTAATTAACCAATCATCCATTGAAATCTTACTTACCTCAACCAACCTAGAAATACTACGACCATGCAAAAAAACGTCGCTGCTTCCAAACAAACCATCATTGGAACGGTAAATGCCGAGAACTTGGGAAACGATAGATATTCTGGTACTCTTGGATACGCTCTGAAAAAAAGTTTATTATGGCCAAGATGGTTTTGGTTTTGGTTTGGTTCGAATATTTTGGTTGGTTGGTTTATAAAGAGAAACTGGAGGTGTTGTTTGTTTTTTGTTAAGCAGGTCTATCGTCAGCTTTTAAGATGGAGTATGACATTCTCTTGAAAGGCTATAAAGAAGTTTTACCGGCTTATGGAATTATACAGTGGCAACATTTGATTCAATACACTGATTTTTAAAAACTATTTTTACATTAATTTTAATAAAGTATCATCGCTGTTAATGTAGTCGTGTATGGGTATTCAACTCGGTATAGAAATTTTCTTACTTCACCAGGAGTCCTTTGGTGACTAAATTGGTTGCGGTACCAACTAGAGTGCCAAGACCACCTGTAGAATAATAAGACATCCTGACTAAATATTGCGTATTACTGTGGGTCTGCTCTAAAGAAAGATCGTTTACCGACACAAGCCTTCTCTTAGTAAATCGATCTACGTTCGAATTTACTTTTAATGTGTTGCATTTTGACGTATACAAAAAAGTAGTTTAGTAAGTAATATGGATTTAATGAAAATTTTACGGGAAGTTAGCCGATGTATGCAGAAATAACTTAGACTATTCTTTCTAATTCCACTCGGATGATGTGAGGAGAAACCGCAAATTAATCAAGCGTAACACTATGTTGTCAGGTTTTTAAATAAATGCCAACCTATTGTCGCCGAGAAGGTGGCAGAACAAAAATAGCAGGTAGTTAGATCAGATGCAATTCTTTCGCCGTCCTCAGTGTAATCGAAGATCTTCATTAATTTTTGCTGTAAAAAATTAAATGGCTAGAATGAATGAATCAAGATTAAGAGGCTCTTAACAATGAAAACTTGGCTAAAACTTTGTAATTTAAACATTCATCTTTGACTAAGGAAAAAATTAGAAAAGTAATTACTTCTTCAAAAACTTTTAAAACGGCAAAATTAATGGGCACCATCATAGTGACCGCAGCAGTATTTGTTATCCACATCGAAACAAACATGGTGACAAGGGACATCGAAAGGAGAAGCCTGGAAAAATAATAATAAAATGTAATGCCACAAAGGAATACATATGACAATTCACTCACTATAAAATAAGAAATATATCTTTCACGTACTCGTTTCGTAATTTCTTTTCGCCAAGTCGATGTGTTAGTGCCAAAGTTAAGACAGCGAAGGTACTCAGCAATGCTCCAGTGTGATTTAAATTATTAATAAAAAAATATAAGTTACCTCATGTGAGTAAAGCCAATGGTCCGCACCGCAAAGTAAGCAAGACGCACGTGGAGACCAGACTGCTCCACACAAGCGGCTAATATAAGACTTCCAACAAACATCATTAAACTGTCCTATAAATTCGTGAAAATGCAAACGAAATATTAATCGACATTTTTTGTATAAGGCAAGGAGGCAAACGAATTGGGGGAACAGAAAAGTGATCATCGACCTCCGTGGACGACTGTCATACTAGAAGAATCTCAGGTGGTTTAACATAATATTGAAACCAAAGCATAGTATCACATGCTTTGGAGGGGACTTACAAGAGACAATGAGAACCATATACTGTGGAAGTCAATAGGGAACGCCTATATCCAGTAGTAGAAAGACAGACTGATAACAATGATGATGACGGATATTGAAAAGACAAGAGAAAACAAAACATTGACTTTTTTAAACATGGATGATAATGTAGTAGGGTATTTACTTACACTGATATACGCTGCGCAAGTTGCGCTTGTGCTGTTGATTCCTGTAATAGGAAATAAAATGACTGGCAGGAATGACGTCACCGGCAAGGGTATACACTCAGTCACCCAGAAGGAAGCCATAACAACAAGACAGAACGCGCACCATTGGTAAGGCTGGAAGAACATAAAATGTTTAAATACTACATACTAATAATAGCCTTGTATCCATCGCGTGAAGCAAAACCTTAACAATTTATAAATTTGAATGTAATCGAACAAACGATTGCTTATCCTAAAAGTAAAATTTTACTTGCCAACTAAGTTATTAGAAGCAATTTTTTTATAAGGGAAGGGGGCAAACGATCGGCGGTATCACAAACCTTATCAGCTATTCTATTCAGGTAACGACCACGGGAATTGCCAACGTATTAATTTTCTGTTTTTTTAGACCTTTAGCTTTTTTTTACATTATATTCAAATATTACTTACTTCAATTGGCGGTGGTAATATAATCAGGAGCGACACGAGAGGAATCACTACACAGCATACTCCTCTCCAGTGCACAGCCATGAAAAATTTTAGTCTTTCCTTCCCCGTTAAACGCGGTTCTTCCGGTGCTGCAAAGCTAAAATTTAAGATCACTAGGGTAGCTTTTCACTGATTGGTGTAAGACAAAACATAGTAAGAGTAAAAAGTAGTATTTATTATTGGATAGGTCACTTTTAATAGTTCTCCCAATTCTACAGCTCTATGTCAGTGAACATCGACTCTTTTATTTTCTATAGTCGAACTGTGAATACTTGATTCAGAGTTCCACTTTTACTTCAAATAATTTACAAAAACAATGCGCCTTTGAACAATATTAATTTATTTTTCTACATATACTTACATCATCCTGACGGTTCTCTTATTTTATTTATTATAAAATAAAAGATATGCCTAATTTAAATTATAATAATTATCTATATTTTAAACACAAATAACATATATCTTCTAAGAAGCGAGCGTCGCTATTCTTTAAAAGTTGTATTTTAATCTGACAGATTTCGGAATAGAACAATTATTTTTTCTAAATTTAAAAACCTTCTAACACCTATTCGACCAAGTATATATATATTTTTAATTTAAGCGATTCGATAAAGAATTATCGATTTTATATACTCCTTTCCGATATCAAGAAATCAATACTGATTTCCTTGTACATGTTTCCGGTCAAAATTTTAAGAAGTAATAAATAGATTTAAATATAGTAATTGTGTGATATTAATCAATTGAAAAGAAAATATAAATTTATTGCACCAGTGAATCGAGCGATTGAATGATTTAATACGACTATCATAAAATAAAGACTCATGAGTTGTATTCGGTGATTGCATACCAGAAGCAGCTAAGGCCCGGCAACAGGCGGCTTTGCGCAGCCCTGGCGAGCCGGGCCACGTGAGAGTTTTTGTTCCAGCCCAACCGTCAGTTGGGCGGCTCGTTCGTCCCGAGCACGCGTCTCCATTGTTCCTTCGACGCGAATACCGCGAAAATCGAGTTGATAATTATTCTAAATTCTATGTCTAAACTGTTCTATAAGTTTTTAATATTATATACACAATATCTAATGTGTTAATGTAGTAACAGTTTGTGTAATGATGTGTTATTTAAAACGATCGACGTGAAAAATGCATGAAGTTATTAAACATTCATAGCATCTCAGCAGTTCCCGAGAACCCCGAAACGCTTCTGTTTGATCAACAGGTCAGATGTCATTCATTAATATTTTAATAGGGCTGCCAACACTTTAATTATTATAAATCTATGCACAAACACAAATGAAAGTAACTTAATTTATTAAATATTTTGAAATAATTAAAATTACTGTTTAAGATGATGGACTAATGGGACACTATCTCGATAGCTTCTGATTAACTAAGCACATGGTCGATTTTGAATTATATTGTATAGATTTAAATAATGGGTTAGTATCGATTAAATCAATTTAATCGTATTTACGATCAATTCAATATAAATAAGACAGTAAAGCGCTCTACTTACCTTTAGAGCTAAACAGCCGAAC
Source organism: Papilio gigon (assembly GCA_027563995.1). Classification (NCBI taxonomy): domain Eukaryota; kingdom Metazoa; phylum Arthropoda; class Insecta; order Lepidoptera; family Papilionidae; genus Papilio; species Papilio gigon. Next base: position 4,988,361 of record JAODUI010000002.1, read on the forward strand.
TCTAGTTGAAATTTACGTCTGTAGACAACATTCTAACTTTCAATTAAACTGAGGGTGTGTGGAGGGCCTATCACTAGTGGAATATAGTTTTTTTTTCTAATCTTTAACAATTACATCGCGAGATATTAAACATCCCATTTTTTTAAAGTAAACTAGACCACAAAAATCTATTTTGAGTTTAATTCAACTAAAACCGATAAAGTTATTTCTTTAGAAATTTGTTCCTGTGGGCATAAGTGAAACTAAATTATGTCAGCTCACTAGCGTCTCCCTGTCAATGTCAAAATATCACAATATCATTGGCATACTGTAGCTGTCTTGTATTTTTTTCGGTTGTATAAATTTCCCGTGCTTACCTATTTATTACATTACAGTATTACAAATATTCTGACATAACTTACCGCGAGGGACCTCTCTTACAGGCATATATAAGATTGTCGGACTTTCAGTGCAGTCCTAAGCTACTGCTCAAGTCGTTGACTATTTTTGTCAAAGTTAATGTACTAGAAACAATGCAAAGGGTGTTTACATATTGATGTATTAGTGTCAACACGTTGTAAATATTCCTTAACGAATTGAAATTGACATTAACAGCTTATTGTAGCGACTGGCATAATTTAATGTATATTTGGTTATGATTCGGATAATGTGATTTTTTAAATCTGGTTATCTCTTCGGTATTCTATTTATCTGTTATCTTAGGCATATAAAGCTACAGCTTTAATATAAAAGGTAACGATAGCATGGATAAGAATGTTTCAAAAATAATACGTACATTTCTATAAATTTTGCAAAGAAACTGTTAATTTTATATTTTACAACACGAACGGACAGTATGTGGCCAGTTAATCAATTGTATTTACGTCAACACGTTTCTAAAACGTTTTCTTGTTAATACGGAATGTTTCCAAAGCCGAAACGCTTGTACTGAAACTATTAGTTTATGTTTTTATAAAAAAGAATCATACTGTGAATTCAAAATTTCGTACGTACGAACGTCCATCGAGTTACTGCTATGTCAAATTTCAGCTACACTCGTTAAAATGTTATCAAGTATCTTAACCTTTACAATTTTAGTTAAATTAAATTAAAGCCTTTATTTACGTTAGATAACAAAGTAATTTTTTTTGTAATCCGTTATTCAAATTCTCTCGAATGTGCCTAATATACAGGATGACTCATTGGTAATGTTATTACTCAATTAATGTTTCTGTTTCCTACATAAAAGTCTAACTATGAGATCATTAGGGATACAGACATTGAAACTTATATCGCTGCCAATTTTCACACGTCATTTATGAACTAGTTGTCGCCCGCGACTCCGTTCGTAGAAGAAAATCAAGTTAGTATATGCGTTATTCCAGACAGTAATTTATTTCTGTATCACGTCACTTTTCAAAGTCACTTTTCAAAGTAAACAGTGAAATCGTATTGAGAAGAAAGTAAAAACATTGTCACTAGTATCCATTCTATAAACTTCAAATTTCCTGAATATTTTAAATTCATTTATTTCCGTTGATATATTAAAAGGCGATAGTTTTTTTTCTTAAATAAAATTAAAATTATTTCGCTAGAACTGAAAGTGTCAATACGACTTTTGTATAACTTGTAAACAGTTAATAAAAATGATGTATTGCCAATCGTAGTTGTATCAACGTCTCATCTCAATACAAAGATATGAATCGTTATACGCGTCGCCTGTTGCTCTGTTCAAATTATAACACGGGATGCATATATATAACACATGCGGAAAGCGGAGGACCGCAAACTGTGGAAGGCATTGGGAAAGGCCTATGTCCAACAGTGGGCAGACAAGGGCTGTTGATGATGATGATGATGATGATACAATCTTCATATATTACACCATGAAACTATATTTTTTGTATAAAAGTAAATATGCCTGGCAAGTTATTGGCACTGAATTTGTCAATATTTATCTATTTGTTCAATATCATCATCATTATTAGCCTTTGTCAGCCCACTGCTGGACATAGGCCCTCTGCAATGCAATATACAGTATGTGGTTCTCAGCATTCCACTTCCTGCTGTCTGTACTAAGTTATCGGCGTATCTGGATAGAGTTTGCCCCATACTCCCGGTACCTAACCAAGGCCTTTATTAATTCAAAACTTGTTCGATAGATCAGTTCTAATAATTTTTTTTTCTTACAGAGAAATTGCGTCTGCTATCAAAAAGTTATTAGATGCGGTTAATGAAGTGTCAACATACACACCGGGCCCGGGGAAGCAGGCACTGGAACAGAGGAAGCGAGAATTTGTTAAATATTCCAAGAGATTCTCAAACACTTTAAAGGAATACTTCAAGGAGGGACAGTAAGTATTTTTTACATTTATTGTTTTAATAATAAATATATTTTGCATATACAGTAATCCCCTCTATAACACGCTTGATTGTGTCCGCGTTGTATGAAAACGCATTGTAGGGAATTTATAAAAAAATAAATTCTACACATTTTAATACACCAATTTACTTGAATATTTTAATTTAATTTTACAATAACAATTGATACACATGCAACAGTATTTATGAATTGCCTTGTTGTATTAAAAGTGCATTATAAGAGTACCATGTAGTAGGAAGGATTGCTGTATTAAGACAATTCTAATAAAACAAGTGTAAAAAAATATTTTTTGTTTCAAATTAATAATACAATAAGAACCAAAAAGGTTTTATATGATCATCAACTGGCCTTGCATAACTGGCATTATGCCTGCACTAAATAAATAAATTTATTGTTATCTAGACTATTACATGAATATAAAGAAAAAAATGTTGAATTATCTTACTTGATATATAATATTAATTATTTTTTATTGTTTCAGAGCGAATGCTGTGTTTGTGAGCGCCCTCTATCTTATACATCAAACCAATCAAATTTTGTACACAGTTAAAAATAAATCGGAGTAAAATTATATATTTAGTTGTTCGTAAAGATATTTGTGAATAATGTCTTATTTTAAACTATGGGAACGGAATAGATACCAAAATTGTGTTTCAAAAATCTTGTTTTATTGACCTGTTTTTAACAAGTTGTTGTCCATTGGTAGAAATTCGTATTGGTAGAAAGATAGACAAGAGTTGAGTTGAGTTTCTAGTATATGGCTCTCCTGTATTAAAAAGTTTTTTTGTTGTTGTAATAAAATTGCTTTATTTACTTATATATTAATTGTGTTAAATTACACGACAATCCGTTCGCGCATTCCTTAAAAGATATACGTTTTTACATATTAATAAAAAAATATACATTTCATTTAACATACATTTAGCACACGTTTTTTTTTTGTAATAGTGTAAGATGCTATGATATTTTTGTGCAAAGAATTGACACACTGAATTGTACCATTATACTTGTACTGATGAATGAACCTTCAAAATAACTTAGTATTAACAGTTGTTTTCGT
>JAODUI010000002.1:4991882-5006720 GCA_027563995.1 Papilio gigon
ATACGGTTGGATCGATTGTGCCGGGTATTTGACTGGAAGGTTACTGATGCGGAAGTAACAATTTATTCTACACTAATAAAGTCTTGAGTTATAAAATTGTTTCAACAGTGGAAACCTATAATAAAGGTTAACCGAAGCGTGCATATCAACGTTCAGAGGGCTGCATATTGAAAGCTACAGGAACATTATCAGCGACGACCCTATCAGCTGATGGAAACGTCTGATTAGGCAATACCTTGTCGATATCACTTTGACACTGATTGCGTGCTTTATTTTAGTACACGTTTTGTTTATATTTTTACCATGTAATAAAATGGTTTTTGTGTTTAGTAATTTGTAATAATACTTAATGGCAGCAGGACAGGTCGACGCAGCGGAGGTTTACCCTCGAGCACGATAGACCGAGGAAATTGTTAAGGTTAATGACGCGGTAGGCACAGGAATAATCATTATGCCAAACGATGGGTAAACCCTATGTTCAGCAGTGGACGACCTTTGGCTGATAATGATGATGATGATAAATTTGTAAAATACATTTCTACAATTAGAACTTCCAAAATTAAGCTAAACTATTAATATAATGAAGAAGTCTGAATGTGTTCTTACAAATTTAGTAACAGCAAACTTTTACGCTGACCACATAACGAAACTTTGCATTTGATATTCTTGTGAAATGATTATTTCATATCCAAAAAAAAAAATCAATAATAATTTGAATGGTACAAGTTCCAATGTAAAAAATGTTTCTACCTGCTCAAAGAAATTGCATTGCACTGCCGAGAAAATCAATCAGTATGACAGGACAATGCTATTGATTGGCAGACAAACAATTTTCTAGCAAAACATGCTCGAGCGTGTGCAGCACTGCCCACATATCAGTCAATATGTGCGCCGGATCAAGATGTTTGTTATTTCTATCTTTTATAAATGTTAACCAATATATCTTCTCGGGTGATTTATTCTAACACAACCGTGTTCAACAGAAAAACAGACATTGCATCTTGAAATTACTAAAATAGGTTATTGATAATTATATTTAATACCAAATTAAACACTTGTCTTTTTATTCATCAAGTGTGTTTCCAATCCTTCTTAAATAATAATAAAAGAAATAACATTATAATAATCTCGATACGAACATATGAGTAAAAATAAGCGACAAAAGAGTTAGACAGTTTAACAATCTATATCTCAAGTCGCTTACAATCTCAGTCATGTCATTGTTCAAGTCGATCCCTACACTCTCTTGATAGTTTATTAAACTATTTATCTCCTTTGTAAAGGAAAGCGTTTAAAGGTTGATAGCGAACTAATAGCTAATGTATCCCAACTACACTGCTAACAAACACGCCTTTGGTTTTATTTATGCACGATGAATTGGACCCATTTGACATGAAACCACATATCGTTAGTGAGATAAAAGGAATTTATACAAAATACGTCACACCGTCAATTATTCAATTGCGTATCACTATTTTATTACCCTAAAGTATTTTGGATTATCAGACCCATAGTTATCTAACGATGCATAAAATCTAATTGTGAAATGGATGATCCCAGCGTTATCCCGATGAGTTTGGATACGTCACGTACTATCTATTTTTATCGCCAGACAATAGTGGATTGTTTGTTTATGTAATCCAGATTTAGGTGCATGGCATTTTTGGGCCTGTTAACGCATTTATTACGGACGTTGTTTTAACAGTTTTTGTTTTATAATATTGGATGTTTAGACTGATATTGATTACTTTTCAAAACTAATCAATAGATTTATAACAAATGTAAAACAATGATTCATAGATAGAATAAATAAGACAGAGTCTTTTATGCAGAGCCGAAAATATACGCATTTCACCCGATATCATTTATTCTTTCCATACCAATACGACTTAGGGTCCTTCAAGAAGCGAGCGTACCTCTCTCTCAATGGCCGATAACGCATCTATGGTTCTTTTAGTATTGCACATGTCCGTGGGCGAGGTTGATTACTCTTGTGATCCAGCCGATTTGCCTCCTCCTCGTATAAAACAAAATCAAATTATGAAATTGTTTGTACACTCAAATCAATTGTATTATTTGAAATACAAAGAATGAAAAGCTTACAATCGAACACATGTCGCCGTTGTGATTGTCAGCTTCGGAACGCGTACAAGCTTACACTTATTTACGGTACGGCCTCTCGTTCGACACCGCCCGTTGACAGACGAGACAAAACAAGAAGAGCCAAATTTAAGAAGCGAGACCGGGAGCGACGCGGTTCACGACGAATACAATATTGTCAGTTAGGTATTTAACATGTTTCTTTTTTTTATTGAAGTGACACGTCGCCGCGAACAAAGTGGAGTTCCATACAATAATCATGTTTTACCCAAAACGAACTTTTCACTCCCCTAATCTATATAAATAAAAAAAAATCTATGTAATATCGAATTATTTTTTATTTCATGCACGTGATAGTTGTATTACTTACAACAAAATATGATTTTTAAAATTCATACGTAACCTTTGTTAAGGGTAATCGCCTTAACGACTTTCAAAGAAAGCTAACTGATAAATTCGAGCGCAACATAGCCTTGTTTTTAGTGTAAGTAAAACACAAAAACAACAAATAGTTTTGTATCTCAGTGCTAGTCAAACTTAATAAAAAGTTCACAATCTATTATAATTTCAATCGATCCATTAAGACAAAGTATTTATGCGAATTCGGTAATAATTGTAAACGATCTAGTTTCAACTGTACAGAGTAGCATGGAACCATCAACCTTGTTATAACAAAAAACATAGAGAATTATAAAATCATAATAACGATGAAATATTAATAGAACCTAATCCCACATCGCTATAACGCACCGCACGTCTGCTCCTGGATTCCAAAAAGCATTCTTATAAATTAAGATATTTGGAATTTATTAAATCTATTAACTCATTGCCATAATTATAGATTGTGTGGTAATCTGAAAGAACAACATAGCCTTTTTAAGCTAGTGTTAGTTTAACTAACGTATATTAGGATAACCAGGGAACTTGACGACGGAACGAATGATGAAATAAATGTGTGATTAAAACTGCTGAAGCTATAATGTCAAATAAGTATTCATATGGAGGAGTCAATAACGTAGTAAGTGGTGTGTAAACAGCGTCGGGCGGCAGGCGTCAGTTCGCCGTCTGAGACGCCGCGCCGGCCCCTTGTCGCCTTGCGTTAGTGCCTGTCATGCATTCCACTAATGCGAGTTGACTTCATCAACAAAAATGTCTCGCCATTTATGAAATGAAAATGAGAAACTTAATATTCATTACGTAATGTCTTCCCACTACTTACTTTCTATAACACGTTTTTATTTTAAATATTTTGAACACTACTTAACATTTCTTAGTCTATTAATAAGTCTTCACAATTCAATAATAAAATTCAAAAGCTTTTGTATGACTTTAAACTTGTAGTCTAGTTTCTCGGTTAAACATTTTTTTTGATCTGTGACATAAACTAATAGGGTTAATTATTTATTCTAAATATTGAATGAAAGTAATAGAAAGATGAAGGTTCTTGGCTGTTATCCAACACTAATCACCCATGTCAAGTTCATTTTAAATAGCATTTATCATTATATTATAAAATCAACAATATGAAATTGTAAGATTGTTTAATAACAGAAACGCTGACAGGTGAAATGAAAACGGGCCGCGACCGCGCAATAATATAAATCCTGCTCACCATGAAGAAGAGCCCCCGATGGGCTCGAAACTAGTCGGTACCGATACCGATCTACACGTGTGTTAAGCCGTTATTATAAATAGTGTAGCGTAATGTCTCACGAAAGTTTTAATAGTTTAAACTCAGAAATGTATGTAAAATATTGTTAAATTATAGTTTACTCGAATGTTATCAAGATTTAAATCGAAACTTAAACAAGTAAATTGATGATTTCCTCGCAATTTTTCAACAACAACATCAAGAGTCGATTGCGGAATGAACTTAGTTTAAGAAATTTGAATTAAATGAAATTTCTTTGCCGACGACGACCTTGGGATCGATTCATTCTGATCGAATGTAAAACACAATGTCTATTACTGCACGCCAACGCCTGTCCGACATCTACCAAAAGAATTTTACATTATCTTAGATGCAATCGTTAAATTTAAACCTATACGTACAGTCGAATTCAATAGAAATGAATAATTTTAACAAAGCAATGTAAAGAATACTATTTTCACACGTCTTTAAATACAGACATATCAAAATAAACTTGTTTGTGTCATCATCATGTCATCAAATGTCACAGAACATATAGTTTATCACCTCCTTTGTATTAGACTATTCCAAATATACTATAGTCGCTAATCAGAACAGTTATATATAAAGGTTGGTATTTAGAACAATTATGAGCACATTCCTTGTAAATAATTTCACCAATACCTCAGCAAAAATCTCGCTTATTAGAGCAAATAAAAAAAACGTTGTAATTAGAACAGAGTTGAAACAGCTTTATTTTATGAATTCGACAATTGACTTTATTATATCGTTGTTAATTTTTTTTTTTGTGGAAAATGTATGTGACTGCTTGAACCACTTTATGAACTGTAGCTATTTTGTATTTTCATATAATTCGATGTTCGGTTATAAGGTCAGGAAAGATTACTTGCTTTTTTTTCTTCATGTCAAAACAAATCATAAACATTACTAATACTAGAAGTATGGCTAGATTTTGTTGCCAAGAATTCTCCTCTACAAAGCTGCATCTATAACAAAATTCCACAATCTCTTTTACTTGTAATCCAAATAACTATAATGTTTATTAGAAATAACAAAATATGTACTTACTTTAATATTAATTCAGCTTAAACAATCGAGCTATCGGCAACCGAACCACGACTTTCTAATGTCAATAATTTCTTGAAATCTAATTACTATTGCGTCATCAATCAACCTACCCTTTTCTCTACGAAGAGTCAGCAAAGTATGCACTCTTCCATCTCTTTCTGAAGTCATATCTGAACTCACTCCTTACGCATATCATCTTGCACATAATCCATCGAGACCTTCTTCAGTCTACCTCTACCTTTGCAGGCATTCAAATTCAATCTTATTACCTTCTTGTTTCTGTGCTCATCATTTTTTCGAATCACGATGACCTTTTACTATTGTATCTATGTGTATTATATAGAATAAGTGTTTGTGACTTATGAACATTGTTGAAATTTAAAAAAAAGCGTCTATAATCCAGCCGCCCCGCGCATTGAATCCCAACATTTGAGAAATCTAAAAGATGTCATTCAGTCTTTACTCCTTTTAATAAAATAGTTGAATAACTTCGATAGGTCATTGCCCTTTAGTATTAGTCAACATAATATGAAATTTTTACCTTTCAAGTTTTAATTTCGTACAACGTACAGCAATTTGTCTAAGAAAACTGTTTTATAATTAGATGAACCGTGCTTCATACTAACGTAACTGTTTCGTCATTTTACAATTTCCTGCGCGTAGACTGGCCGGCCGACTGCACACACGTGGGATTTTATACCTTAGACACAATAACTGGTATAATTTAAATACTATCTAATAAAACTAGATATAAATAGAATCCGAGATCAAACAATTTGAACGCAAGTGTGTCTTAGTCATGGGCGTTTTAACTAGAGGCGAGTACCGATTAGAGACTAAGAGATATATATCATACTAATATTATAAATGGGAAATTTTAGATGGATGGATGGTTGTTAAGAGATAACTCTAAAATTGTTAAACAGATCTAGATGAAATTTGACACAGAGATAGATAACCGTCTGATATAGCGAATAGGCAACTAACTTTTTTTTATAATTCCGCACTGATGACGTCACGGGATATGTACGAAAGAAGTACATTATCTCTACTACGTACGTACTGTTCTTGAAATTTTAAATGTAACTGTAGTATTCGAAACTGTGTCGTTGAATGAATGTCAACGCCATCTATGGACAATATTCATTAATATTTTAAACTTACCATAAGATGCCAAAACAAATTATCTATTTTTTAAGACGATGTCGAGTGTGGTGAAATATGTTTTTATCACGTGTTTCAGCTGTAGAAACTAATGTATTGGTAACGGTCTTTCATTCATCCATTGCTTCCTGGAGTTACTAGTGAGTTCCCTTTTAGTTTGTTCTAACAGTAAACCCAGATTCCATTGAAAGATCCGCCCTAGGAATAAGACTGGGCAAGATTAAAATGCATGTTAAAATTAATTCTGTTATTACTTACTGTCGACCGCGATTACATACGCGTAAAAAAAAACTAAGTTGTGTAGAGTTTCCTGCCAATGTAATTTTGCAGACTGAATAGACCACTATTTGTATTTGAAATTTAATCCGGATCCGCTAAGACGTTCTGCAGTTTCGTGATATGAAATATCCATGCATCCAAACATTTGCATTTATGATATCAATGCAAGATATTTGCATCTTTTGAGATTAAGGATTCATTTTATAATAATCTTAACCACATAATTTCGTAGTTTAGCGTAGTAAATCAATTTTTATGTTCTTAGTTATTGTTGAAAAAACATCTGTAATTTTATTAGAAGTAGAACTTAATAGTACAAATACAGTTTGTTATGTCTTCCGAGATTCAATTGTTTCTTTCTGCAGTCCGACTGTATCCGACAGCAGATGTTGTGTTGTTGAGACGAGACACTGTAGTACCTATTATCGTCAGCTCGTAAACGTTCAATGACGTCATTACGCAAGGAGGACGTCTGAGATCTCAGTTTAAGAACCACTACACCGGCAATAAACCCGTGCCTTTATCTTATCTGAACCGTCTTAAAGAGAATCTCAGTGGAAAACAATAAAACAACATAAAAACTTTACGCGAGCAATTAAAGTGATAAAACTCTTTGATTACTTCAACGCCATCTCTTATTTTTATTTATAAAATCCACTACAAATCTGTAGTCTTAAGAAACAATCGAACCGTATAGTTCAAACTTAATTGTCAAGTATTGATCCTTCTTGACGGTTTTTTTCCTTGTTTAATAGATTTACAAAAAAAACGTCATATTATGAAATATGAACCAAAATTTTAGCCATCTTTATTATGTGGCTGCAGAACAAAATGAGTCGTTCTATTTATTTATTGAATCCAAAACAACCTATTCAAATTATTCGACTTTTATGTGGGTAATACGAAGGGCTTATTGAGGTTAGGTTTCGTATTTTGGTCGTATTTAGATGTTAAATACAAACGTTCTAAATTTACATTGTGTCCTGGGCACGCCTCTCATATCTTTGAAACAATGCAGCATCTGCGTCACTCGCTAAATAGGCACCGCTGCCGGAGACACCCTGATAATGAAATGTTTCAAGTTTGTGACTGCCTAAGAGGGTATTAGATTAAAACATTTTTTTTTCAATTTCCCGTTAAAATTATAATAACTCTTCAATGCTAAATAGAATGTAGGCATTATTTAACAGCATAATACGAAGTCTATACTTTTAGTGATGTTACTGTACCAAACTACTTATAAAAACGGCTTAACTCACGTGTAGATTGGTGTAGGTACCGACTAGTTTCGTTTAGTAGAAGTTTAGTGAAATGTCTCACGAAAGTTTTAATAGTTTAGTTACTGTACCTTTTATTAGTGTACATATATTTTTTTATTTATGTTCAAATTATACAACATTTTACATATAAATAAATTTAAACGGTTGATAACAAAAAAATCATACGGTTTAAGCTCAACCGCTGGTCGCTGCTCTCTGCATTAGAGCCGATTTTACATATTGTTTACAATTTTCGGGGTTCTTGTAACCCGCTCCAGCACGTCGCTGTTCAGGCCGTTGACGACCTTGACATGTCATACATATTTAAAATTAGATGAAATCTTTATTCGGCCTACAATTCTAACTCGGCCAGTGTTCCAGCGAAAAAAAAAACTATTTATCCCATAATTTATTTTCTAACGTTAATAAAATAGTCTTGTGTTTTTTTTTTAAATAATTTAGACAGTTCCAATCAAATTCTAGTTAATTCCTTCATAGTTTACTTGTATCTCCACATTTCTTGTTTCGTTTACATGACCTTCAATCATACGAATGCATTAAAACCGCCTCAAATTCGCGCCAAAGACAACAAAATTGAGAGCGTTCTGCTATAAATTATCCGGCGTTTAATAATATTACAATGAGTTATTAGTTTTTCTGTGTGACGTTGTGGTCAATCTGATGTTCAACATGAAATTGTAGAGTTTGCGTTCTTTAAATGTTTTTTTTTATACATTTTATTACTTCACAGACTAAAGCATCTCGGGGACTTTTATTACTGTGATAAATGAATAAATTCGAGAAACGCTAATGTAAAATTGTTACTTTGCTATTTGTTAAATGTGTGATATCTACATATCAAGTAGGTATGACACATTTCTAATACTTGCCAAATGCTTGCAATATAACATAAAAAGAAACCAGAATACAATGATATCAAAAACGTATTAAATGAAGAAAATTTAGTCTCACAAATCATAGAAAAAAGTCATTGTTCTGGAGTCAGCTACTTCACCTTTTTTTTTCTATTCTGAAAACATTCAATGCTCGCTATCTGTTAAGCCGAGCGAGTCTAAGCATTTAGAATTAACCATGTCTGTAAAACACAAGGCTCCTATATAATAGTTAAGTAGTGGTTTACTGCGTCCCAACCTAAAAGGAGTCATTTAAACGTTAGTAAAATAACCACTCCAACCACTTAGTTTAAAATAATATAAAAAGATATCAACAATACCTTACTAACTTATATTATTTGTAAGAGTCATACAATCGTGATATCCCCTCTATTAAAATGCCTTCACTCCTAGAGTAGACGAACTTACGGCAATATCTCCTTCTTCTTCTTTGTCGTAACAGTCTTGTCAGACTGGTCGTGCTTATCATCATTTAGCAACCCGCTTCACAAGCCGGCGCCACTCCTCCGGCAATATACGGGCTTAAATTATATTCTTCTTCTTTATATTACGCCGCCAGCTCATCCTGTCCTAGGCTCTGCGCTGCTTCTCGTCCCAAGTAAAGAAAAAAAAATCATATAAAGAACAAAGATTATTTGATACTGTGAAAGACTGATGATGACTGATGAAGATGCTTATATATTTCGTATTGATTTATAGTTCTAACATATTACAGTATATAAATGTTATCTTGTCACAGGTCACGGTAAGATCTGACTGATGGAGACTGATAAAATGTCAACGGCGTCGTCGACGGGCGCGGAGCGAAGACCGCTACTGCAAGCTTTGGTCATCGAGCGACGAATCCTCTTCGCCTGTACCGTCCTCGTCGGCCTCTGCACGTTCGTATGGATAGCAGCTGTCTGTACTGAGAAATGGGTGCACATTGAAGGAGGCAAAGGTAACTGACATACCTCTTTATTAAAAGGGATCGTACTATATGCAAAAAGGCAGCGACTTGTGAAGTCACTGCCGAGGACATTGACGAGTCACTGACGCACGATTTTTATAACTGGTCAATACTAATGACAAAAATAAGAAGGAAAATAAATTTGTCAAATATTACCTCCACTAAAAATGTAACTAACAGAATTATTCTTATTTTCTTCCTTTTGGAACTTTCCTTTACAAGATGATGTTTTCATCATCTTGTAAAGTAAATCAAACTCGAATGTTTACTTTATTCAGCAAACCACACATAAAAGCGGTATCATTTCATCTCGACCAATCTGCCACACTAAATTTTTAAATGATGTATAAATAAAATTAATCTTTTCTGGCACAATTTTTTTTTTCTTTTGTAAACATTATTGAATCTTTCCACGTGCTAACGTATAGATGATTTTGATTGTGCGCGTCGGGAGTGTTATGATGAACATATCGTGTGAAGAAGTTGTCAACTGTTGAGTGCGAGATCCAAGGCGCAGTCGGGAACGTATTATTAATTACGGACGTGTGGCAGTGGGGTCGATGTACGTCGGTCTATTTCTGTAGACCGTACGCAGATCGAGTAAGTGATTGTGCATAGATATAATGATATGAGATTATTTTATTTTTGGAAAACGTAGTAGGTGCTATCACACCAGTAGTACAATGTCACTAAAACGTAAAAGAGGACAACTATATGTTTCATTTGTCTTTTCTTCTTTGATTTACGTTATACTATTAAAGTCTAGTGTGCTTCGCGTAGACTCTTATCCTTGCTGTACGTCGTCATTCGCTGGCACAAACCAAATTCATGCTGGTTACATCTCAAAATTCTAGCTCTAATTCCTGTTCGTTTTCACCTTTATGTAATAGCAGACTCAAGGTGGGATTTTGCAGGACACGGCATACAGCCGCAAGTGGCAACTGCATGTGCTCTGACTGTATACAGCAATAATTTGTATGATATATGAATCGAAAAAGTATCGAAAGTAGCACAGATCATTTGCTGCCTACAGCGTCCCGCGGAATCTCACCTTCATAAGAGCTGGAAAATACAATTGCATTGTTTATTTATTCTATCATTTGTTTCAGGTGTATACCTACCTTCAAGGGGCATATACTTAATGTGGAGCAACTCCGGCATGTGGGAGATATGCCGATACTTATTCCACCCCGCGCCAACTTCCCCTGTCAAGTACAATGGCACCGTCGGCACAACGACACCTCGGCCGTACGATGTTGAGGGTATAGTTGGTGAATACTTTACAAGTAAGTTATTTTTTTTTGTTAACAAAATTATCGTCATCATCAACCGTTGTCTGCCCACTTCTTGATAGGCATATTTCCCTTTCTTACACAGTATATGTCCTCCGCCTTCCGCATCCAACGACTCCCCGTCGTCCTAAGTTATTTGTCCATCTAGAGGGAGGACGTAAAAAAACAAAAAACAGAAGTTGTCATGTATTGAAAAAAATGTTTTTATCAATTCTCAATTATTTTCGTAACATTCGTTGTTTCTCACCTATATACTAGTATTTACATCGTGTGAAGTTATTATAACCGTTCGTTATATCCTAGGTTAGTTACTGAGTTCGAAAATAGAAACAGTGTGTTAAATTTCGTTCTAAAATAGACAATGATTGTATCTCAGCTCCCGAGAATTACAAAGAAATTGATTTATCTGACAGCATGTGTACAAATTTGTTGTAAATTGTTACCTAAATATCGTAATTCTTTTTATACATAACTACACTTTACAGCTGAAGTTTACATCTTATCTTAGTCACTACGTGCCTCAGCTTACACAAAAAAAAAGATAGTTGACTTTAGAAATAAACAAAAACCGATCTGCAGACTTTGTTTGTTTGATTAGGTATTTTTACTAAGAAACAGAGAAAACAACTTCGATAGAAAAGTAAACCAGCGGGAGTTAATGGAGTGACCGAGTGAGATAAAGCAGAATGCTGTGAAAAAATAAGAAACGAAATTCACCAACCTTCGAGCAACATTCTCACTAATGGACTCGTACATCACTCTATTAACAAGAGTGTATCTCTGTTTGAATTGAACTTTTTTTTTTTCAATCATAAGTACGTCCGTTTGCGTATGTGATTGAGTTCAATAGATTACCCTAACATTTTCGAGATTAGATGAGTGTTTACTTTTCCGTAAACTGGGATATTTGTAGATATTTTATTTTTAACCCTTTGCGTGGGGCGTGCTCAGTTTTACAAAAGCACGTCACTTAAAAAGTTCCTTTAATCATTTTATAAGACGTCCTTATTAAGAAATTAATTGCATACTTAAATGTGTAGTGAAAATATTTGCTTTCGCGTATGCAAGCTAACTAATTTTAATAATAGTTAGAAGAATAACCGATGTATTGAACGTTTTAGTACAAAAACAAACGCTTACTTTAAAATCTTTTAAAAGTCTTATTTTAAATAGTTTCTATTTATTTAGTTCGAAACAAAGCAAATCATGATAATTGACTCGAATTATAAAATTCAACTTAATTTTAAACGCTGTAAATATGAAATGAAAGAAAAATCCATCTCTGAGTTTTTAATCTACGTTTTGATCTCTCCTGATATTTATATTTCCGACGTAACAGATAAAGCTCGGTTTCAGTGACAAATTAGTGGGCATTAAAAACTTTTTTATATTTGATATAATGAGCTTGTTAAAACGTTGGTAGATAACGAATGCAAAGTATTGCAATCTGCAGCGAAATGTTTATTTTTAAAAACTGAGATTTAAAAGCAATATAATTTTTTACGATCCGGCGACGGAAATAGAATGTTTAGTGTTTTTTGTACAGTCATGTTTGATTTCAAGAAATCCTCGACCAGTGAGCTATTACAGTATAAATTATTTTACTAGACTAATTATTCATATCTTCGAAATTCCATCATTTTTAGCTACCAAGGTCATACCAGAGCTGTACGCAGGGATGCCCGCAATATTTTCACGGTGAAATAAAAAGTTCATACAGTTCGACCCACACAATAAGATTTATAGTCACCGATAAAAATACCACGTGGTTTTTTCAAGTCGCCACTGGCCTATATGTATATAGCTATCCCGACGTTACGTAACTCGATAAATAAATAAACAAAAGGCACAACGTGCATAGTTAACGCTACGGAAACAGAAATGAATACAGAAATAACATCGCTTTTTAAAACTATCGGCAGATATCGCCCCGAGCAGCGGCCGTCCGAGTAATCACAGCTACAACGAAAAATTATACGATGCTTCTCCATGTTAAACATCTGAAAGTATGACCTATATATATTAAATTTAACTATGTATTAACTACACTACTTATAAAACTGCTTAATTCATATGTAAATCAGTGTCAGGACCGACTAGTTTCGAGCCCATCGGGGGCTCATCTTCAGGGGAAGTGGGAACGGTACTATAGAGCGTTCGCGGCTCGTCGCTCACAACGTGAATACTGGAACTCGGTACTGACACCGATTTACACATCAGTTAAGCCGTTTTATAAGTAGTATAGTGAAATGTCTCACGAAAGTTTTGATACTTTAAATGTATTAACTATTTAAAAAATGAGACATACCTTTTTCAAAAGATATAATTTAGAATAAAATAAACATTTATTTTCATATCAGTCACAGCAAAATTTATAAGATACGATAATAAACAGAATAGAATGTGGCAAAAGGTGGTCAGGACAACTGGTTTATTTAGTCCTTAAATCAGGTTTGGATTTCATATATGAACTGGAAGATATTAATGAAATGCTTATATAGCAAACATATCAAAAATAAGTTTGGTCTTAAGAAAATTTTCTGCATATTAGGAGGGCTGAAGATTTATTATTGTGACACGATTGATGCAATAGTTGAGGCTAATTTGCAGGCAGTTATTTTTCTTCATAATGTCATCATCACTTAATGATTCATCTCGTAACGTTTGCCAAACAAAATTTAATTGCTCGTAACAAGTATGCGTAGATAGCCATCTTCTCAATAGACAATGATTAAATATCTTTATGGTTCATCTATTTTTTTTGTAAACCAGTATTTTGCCACAAAACCTATTCTATATGTTGGTTTATTAAATCTTGGTAAAATGTCTAACAATACGTAATACATTTTAATTGTGGCATTCTCTTAGCGGCCAAGAATAAGAAGAAAAATCAACGCTTTACTGTATGTATTTTACATAGAACATATATTTACAATAATTAGCTAAAATGATTAATTGTCATCAAGACCAACTACATCTCTAGCCAATTCGCTTGGCACATTTGGTGATTATGGCCACTTCTGAGAAACGACACTATAGTTTGTTTGTTATTATGAACGTGAAACTTACGCCAATATTCTTGTTTGTTTTTAAAATATAAAGATGTAAGTTTAAATCCAAATTACGTTAAAAATGTTTACTGATTTAGTTATATTTGCCGACACTTGATTTTCGTTTTATTTGTTATTGAAACATATCAGTTGAAAAGAAAATTGCACATCAAGTTAAAAATCCGTTGCAGTATTAAATTCTCTTTTAAGAAAATACGTGAATTGATTAAATCAAGACTAATACCGTCAACATCGAGACTTCGACATTGATGATTTTCTTGCTTTTTTTAGTTAGCGTCTCGGTCATCTTAGATTTTTCTGTTAGTTTATGTATACATTTGTTCTACTCAACAAGGCCTTTCCCCTGCCCATATGACCGGATAATCAGATTAAATCGTGAAGATTTATAGAAAACGATGTCGCTGTGTATATTATTTCAATTAATTCACATGACTCGTAATGAATATGTGTGAAACAATTGCAATCTACATGAAAGTCGTTCGAGAAACATCTGGACGGCATTACGGCGAGACGGTCGTCTGGTCGACATCCAAACGATTGGCTCTTGTAATAAGAATAAACATAACTGCTCATTTGGTTTAATGTTTTAAAACAAAGAGGTCTCTAAATAATTATGATATTAAAGTACGTAGATTTTACAATGTTGCAACTTTAAACATACTTGTGGTAACCACTTATTACAATTTAACCGTCATATCAAGTAAAATGTAAAATGTTTTGAAATAAAGTTATTAAATGTATTAAAGTAATTTTGACTTTAAACATTAAAGAATGGACAAACTCCGAGCTAGTCATTTGTATAATTGTTATTTGTAATATACACAACAGAACGATAAAGTTTTACGAGAATTCAAATCGATTGTGTTCAGTACGAATGTCCTAAATAACCTAATTCCCTTTTCAGGAATAATAAATCTAATACCCGATAAGATTTAATTTCAACTTTGTTCAAATATATAATACTGTATAACTTATAAAACGGCGTAACTCACGTGCAACTCGGTGTCAGTACCGATAGTGAGCGACGGGCCGCGAACGCGCGATAGTACCGTTCCCACTCACCCTGAAGATGAGCCCCCGATGGGCTCGAA
>JAODUI010000002.1:5006820-5042794 GCA_027563995.1 Papilio gigon
GAGTTGCACGTGAGTTAAGCCGTTTTATAAGTTATATAGTGAAATGTCTCACGAAAGTTTTAATAGTTTAATATATAATACTGATTTTGAAAATGTACAAGCTCCTAAGATTCTCTTCTGATGAAATAAATTTAGTAGTTATTAAGATAAAGGTAAAATTATCAAGAATTTACAGAATGTTTATCGTACTGATATTTAGCTGACGTTCTGACGGTGAAGAAAATCGACGTAACCTGCATATTTCTGCGAAGGAATTTAATGATGTCGCTAGAGACCGCACTGAGCCAGCTTACTATGGCCTAGTCACCTAACAAAGGGTAGACTTGGTTCCATGGGTGGTCTTTTGTTTGCTGACAACGATTTAAATATATACTTATACAAATGTTGAAACAGTCCAGTAAGCTAAGTCGTAATCGTTTTGTTATGCGTATCTCATTTGAACAAAGCGATGCGAATCTTTGTTGTGCGCACGAAAAAGGATTGGAATAAATTTTCAGCATCGGTGTTTCCATACATCGTTGACGGCGGGTCTCTTCAAAGGAAAAGGGAATATCAAATTAAATGACTACATCATCTTTTGATAATAATCTCGTAACAGATGTTGTAATGTTCTATTTTTTTATATAACGCACTGAGTTACCGTCCAATACATTGCTAGGGTGCAAAGGTCGAATAATACAGGATGTTTTACTCCCTGGTAGGAAAGTGTATGGATTGGAAAAGGTATTCAATTGTTTTGTATTAATATGAACTTATTAAGTATACAATACTTATTTAAAAAGTAGTGTGTAGCTAAAAATACAATTTGCATATTAGTTTTCATATTCATTAACCTAAATATGTTGTTTAAACAGTTAAAAGATAGGACAGACACGGCTGAGTTATTATGTCACAGTAAAAAAGCTTTTCGTCAAAGAATTACAACATCGTATCAACGTCAGCGTTGGAATACAAAAATGCTTCAGTTACATCTATTTGTGTTATTAAGAGGACAAACACACGCGAGAGTTTACCAGTTGTGTTATGTTTGTCGATTTATCATAACTGATTTACTAACAAAATTACAATAAACATTTAGTTATACAAAGGCTGATGATGATGATGATGTATTTTTTTTATTTAATAGTGAAACTATTTTTTTTTCTTATTATAGTATACAGTTTTTAATCCGTCCAATTTGTATGCATTAATGGGTTATTGTTTGCTGTGTCATCATCACCATCATTAGAACTTGTCTGGCCACTGCTGGATGATGATTATTATGCAAAACCCATAGACATGTATCCAAAGGCTTTCTTATAAGCTATAAGCACAAGCTCGTAAGGCTAAGCTGGCTTCTTTCTATTGGCACTTAATTCTGTTCACAAGGGTGAAGCGAAACCAAGAACTTCGACTTTAATGGAGTACATTTCTTCATTGTTGTTACAATACAAAATTACATTTGGCTTCGACGTCAAATTTGTAACAAACACTTCTATGTAATGTATCTGAGGCAAAACCCTTCGAATATCGTAAGATTGGCTTTGTATAGATTTGTGTCCCCAATTATCTTACAAAGTATGGTCTCACACGACGCAAATGAATCTTTAACGCTATTACAATGTTAAATTACAGCAACTCGTTGGCAGAGACTTTTACCTCCTTGGCAACAGTTTGCTACATTACTTGGTCGTAAATATTTAGTAACAGTAACACTTTACGAAAGAATCAACAGCTAATTGGAACACAACAATTTATCTCAATCACGATTAAGAGATTAAACTATTCTTCACTAAACTACTTATAAAAACGACTAACTAACGTGTAAATCGGTGTCGGTACCGACTAGTTTCGAGCCCATCGGGTGCTCTTTTTCAGGTTGGATGGGATTGGTACTATAGCACATTCGCGGCTCGTCGCTCACTCTTAGTTTCCACACTGATTTAAACGGGAGTTAGGTCGTTTTTATAAGTAGTATAGTGAAATGTCTCATGAAACGTTTAATAATTTATCTAATCTTCAGTTTAACAAAAAAATAGAAAAAAAGTTAAAAGAAGCTATTTGTATGAAGCCAAAGGAGAATATTCTCTATTACATCGGTTTAAAACTTTTACGTAAGGAAAAAGACAACTTAATAATCCTATAATCGTGGTATCATAATGTTATAAATTTAATAAAATGTTACAAGCATAATGACCATTCAACATCTACTTCGCAAACAATACTGACCTAAATAATATCAGTCTTGAACACCCTAATCAATTTCTCAGCGCAATACACAACGAGAATTTTGTAAACACATGAATAGGCTTTGTGTAATGAATGTTAGCTAAATATTTTAAAGATTAATCTTCTTGTATTAATAACAATATTGTCAGCGACAATCTATCACGGATTTCGATTAACCGAGCAAAGCGGATATAATTAAAATTACATTTACTTGTAAATCCATATTTATATTTCCTATGGAACAACTGAATTACTAATGAAATAATGTTAACTAAATGTGGCTACGAAATTTTGTAAAACCATCCATTTCTTTCTAGCTCTTGGTAAATGTAGAACGGTTTTCATTCATTTATTGTATTCAGCGTTTGGTTGATTTAACAAAAATTCCTTTATAGGACGACAGTTCAATTGTTTTTCATTGATGCCCGCTTGAACAATAAAACAACAAGAGAACAAATTTTATTTGTCATCCGCTTCGAATTTAATTTCATTCTTCATTGTTATTTCACTGCAGTACAAAAAGTATAACCAGCCAGTTCGTTTCATTATTTTATCTGGCAATTCGTTTGTTATAGATTGTACCAATTATCTTGCGCAACCAGTCATGAAGAATGGAAAGCCGGAAGACCCTGCCTATGATATAGATGTTGCTAGTAAGTATTGTAAATTATAGACATCACACTTTTAATGGCTTTTAAATCTACTTCTGTGATTTTATTCTTCGACTTGTGTTTCAATTAACAACATCAGCCTTTGTCCGGCCACTGCTAGACATGGCCCTTCTCCAATGTCTCCCACATTATGCGTTCCTCCGCCTTCCACATCTAACGAAATCCCGACGTCCGCACTAAATATCGGTCTATCTGATACTCTTGTTGCACTTTTTTTTTGTAATCATTAAAAGTTGATTTTTAAATCTTGTTATTTTTACAGATTACGTAAGAACAATGGTTTCTTTCGGCATCATCAGCTTATTCGTGATGGCGATGGGCTGCGGCTTCTCCATCTATACCTTCCGTAACCCTCGCTACATGTTTAAGCGTCTTGCAGCGGGAATACACTTCATTAGCAGTGAGTTCTTTTTTGGTGACCCATTCTCTTACTTACTATACGTAGATACATAAGTGGTTTGAAACAAACTGGCTTAGTCTGATTACAATGCAATCAATTCATAATTTTGGAACAGACAGACTACTAGTGTACTATCACACGGATCTTAGTTAAATGTTTATTGTAGATTTAGACAAGAAATATGCGTTAAAAATGCGCTTAATAACCATAATACGACTAAGAGTCAGTTATAATCTGCTTCAATGGTAATATATTGGCAACCCAAAACATTTGAGTTACGCGCAGCGAGTCGTGTGATGTTTCAAGTCACCAATATATTTGACTACTTTATTAGTATTGAGTATAAGAGTATTGAATTGTCTTTATTTTAATTGTTACTTATTTTCAGCTTCTTGCACATTCGTGGTGGTGCAAATCACAATGTCCTGCATTGATCATATGAAGAAGAACGTCAGATTCGTATATCCCGACCGCGCTTACCACTAGTAAGTTACTTTGTAGGAAATAGATGTAACTTTTTCATTATTCACTATGATTAATTTTTATGTAATAATTGAGTGATCAACTCTGTCTCTTATTTAGATATAGTTTTTATTAAACGAGTCTTTATTTTACCCAGAACAATTGAGCTGAATACAAAATAGAAACAGAGGGCACAGATCTTTGCAAAGGGGATTAGGGCATAGACAGCCCACGCGACCCCATTACAGATTGGCAGACTCCAAGTGATCGACAACACGTCTGCCAATCTGTAACGGGATATTCAATTTTATTGTTCACCATGTCGTTTTAAGTTGTGTATTGAGCACAGTGATAATTTCACTTCTTGCTTGTTTTTAATTTATCAATTTTATTGTAACCATCTATGGCCTGAGAACCGAGCAGATTTTGACAAGCTAGATGTCTTTCGATACGTATTCTACATCGGAATGTTAACCAGTTTTTTTGGTTCTATAATTAATAAATAGTGTTTTTAACCTAAATTATTTTACACAGCTATCATATTAGTTTCTTCCTCGCCTGGTTCGTCGTTCTCGTCAACCTCTTCGCCGCTGCCTCGTTCCTTTGGTATTCAAGAAAAAGGAAAGGTGACAAAGCAGCTACAGACGAACTCGCAATGGCCGACGAGCCGACAATCATTGGACGATGACGTCACAGGCGTTCCACATCCAAGCGTTCTCTCAAACCGCCTGGAAACTACGTCAAACTTCTACTGAACAGTGCTCAAATGACCAATAGCTATATCAATATTTCGAAAGTCTTCCAAGTGTTTGTACTTATAGAAACATAGATATATCTACAGTTACATCTAATGCATCTTGTAAAAAAAAACACATTTAATATCTGTTTGATGCAAGTTGTAAATAATTTGCAATGTTTATTATCTTTGCCTTGTTAATCTTATAAGTACTTGAAACTTCTATAAAATGTTTCAATATTCGCTTTATATATTATTTTAATGTTATTAAATTCTTCAATGGTATACTCTCCTAAGACTTATGGGATTAACGAAGTTATAATATGTTATTGTTATGTATTGAAGTTACTTATGTAATTATTTAGCTATATTTTGTCCATTTCAGCTTGAAGATTAATGTGAGCAAAATGTACTCTTAGTTGCTATTTAGTGGTAAAACAGTATATCAACTCCAATAAAATCAAATTCATTTTGTAACCTATGTTTGGTTTAAGTATTCAAAGTTCACCAGCAACATCGAGGAATTGTTGAGATTCTTCGGAAAGTTGAGCTGACTTGAGCTGAACCAAACTTTATATTAATCCTTAATAAAATTTGACTTAATAAGATCATTGTTAAAATAGGGACCATCGCAGTGCCTGTTTCTCCTATTTCAATCATTTCATTCTCTTTGAACGGTTCAGTAGTTAAAACGTTTAGCTAAAAGGACTTTAATATAGGTTATTATTCAGCTCCAAAATACTTATCCAATGATGTTATCACAATTCATTGGAGTATTACATCAGGTTACATCATCCTATATCAAATACAATTCGATCAAGTTGTATGTCTTAGATTGGTAATGAGCGAATAATGGTATGATAGTTTAGGAGCCTATTATTGAATATTTAATTCTTAGTGAACCTTCTTAATCGCAGAAGTTTATGACAGACTTTGTCATACTAAAATGTATAGAATGTACGTTTAACTTTAAAATTTCATGGTTTTACTAATGTAATGTTCGTAATAAATAGGATTCTAACCACGATTACCCTATTTTGAGTACCCGATACTTCGGTACTTAGAATTCACAGAAATAGGAAGAAACTAGAACGAAATAGATACCTCTAACATTGTTTCAAACTACCGCATAACTCAAGTCAGCCCATGACCACGATGCAAGCAACTGCACCCCAATATCGACAGTTCAAAAAGACCACCCGCGGTCAGGATTCCGTTTCGTACCAACATTATAATAGTATACGTTTATTGTACTTTACTCCTGTAAGACTATTTACTCGTAAGTATGTATTATAAAAAATAATTCTAGTCAAATGTATAGTGACAAATTATTCTATACTTTATCGTACTTTCTTCATTCATTCTGTCATTCATCCTTTTTTTTTTCTTATCTACTATTTTTTTATCCAACGTAATCTTTTGGCACCATTGCAATGTTTACTTGACTTACAGCAAATTTTATTAACCTTTAAGTAAATAAATAAAAAAAACTATCGATAATTCCAATAAGCATATACTTTTTTAATACGGTGATTAAAGTTTTATCTCAGCTGACTTATAAAGCTGCACATTATATATTTATTAAGCTCAAATTAAGCTTGTAGCGACCTCTGTCGGCAATATTTGATTCTAAAAATGACACTTTATTCTACAAAATTATAGTAAAGATATTACACACTTCTTTGTATGTGATTATCAAATTGTTTTAATTGATCGGTTACATCTGAATCAGTGCTGAGTTTTTTTCTGTTTTAATGTTTGTTAATAAAAGAAAATGTATTTGAAAAATTATGTTACCGTTTATCAATATAATAATACAATACCTGTTACTTTGTGTTACAAGATAACAATGCGTATATTCGTAACTTTGTTTTCATAGTATGGAACCTTGTGTGTGTCATTGTTTATTCCAAGCTATTTGCATTGTCGTGTGTGTTGTTGTTATATACGAATTTAAAGTATATTAAAAAAACTCTTATAATTTAAACGAATAGTTTAATTTCATATACCCATCAATAACTCGCGATACCTCAACAGCGTCTGTGCGCAAATAAAAAAAAAATTGAGTAGCTTGTATTCCAAACAGCAATGTATCTCTTTGCTAAATTACATTTATGTATCTTCATTTGTTTTGGAATTACATGCTAAAAAACTTTGCTTAATACAATTATTAAATATTAGAATGTAGAAATAAAGTTTATTGCCTCATACGAAAATATTTGTGTTTATAAATCAAAATGAACGACATTTTAAAATTGTTGTGGAAAAAATATACCGGAAATAATTGAATTAGGATAAATATTGTAGGTGGAAAAACATCTTACACACTTTTCCTCGGGTAGCTATTTCAAGACATGCATTGTCGAAAATCTGGCAAACGCCCAGAGTCGGACTGTGACACTGCCAAAATCAACAGAGGTTAGTGTCCTAAAAAAACTGTTGAAGCAAAGGCCAATCATCCTAACGAACTACCGGGTCAGTCGTTACCGGTGTACTTGCGTTAGAGTCAAAATACATCGCTCGTTGGACAAATGTTAACAATTTAATTAAAATATCAAGATAACATGAAAGAATTACTTAATTAAGCTACTTATAGTATATTAAACTATAAAAATTATACCGTAAGCTAAGTTTTTTTTACCATTTCGAAGTCATTAGAACCAATGTAACTACGAACACTTTCTTTGCATTGAAGGTAACTTAGAAACTGCCATATTGTAATCTATAATCCAATGTTATCGAACACCATCGAGATTTTCCATAAACATATTTTTTTAACTGGTAACAAATCATAAACAGTAACCATTAGCAACGAAAAGATTTGAAATCGATCTATGTTGATAAATCACTATGGTAACGGAGCTAATGTCTGCATGTTTCGTTACAAAAGATAATGTTATAAAATAATTTTCGTCGAAACGTTAAATAGATCAATAAAGCCCGGGGGTAATTCAAGTTGATCACGCGATATGTCCGAGACAAAGGTAAAACCCGACCTACGTTGCTTGCTTTCCATCTAATTAATGTGAGTCAGAGACATGCAAGCGAGGGTTGGGACGTCAAACTTTACGTGCTTTTTCATGTTGTTTTAACATCGGGGGAATATTCGACATTGACAAAATGTCCGTAAATTATTCTTTATTTATTTAGGTTACACTACTTTCTCTATTTCTACGTCTTTTGTTACAAATCTATTTATCGTTTGTATGACAATTCAATACATCAGCTATTTATTACAACGTAAAACGACAAGCAACAAATTTCCTTAATATCATTTGATGGCAACAGGTCATTCAAAAGAAAGTTAAGTCGAATTTATTAAATACATTACGATCTAGTACCGAGCATGGACAGTCTACTGGATCTAACAGTGAGTATGAAATTATATTGATTTTTTTTAATATAAGATGGCAAACGCGCAACAAACGCAGCCGCCTTGTTTCACCGATATTACGAAATGACCACTGCACACAGAAATCCACATTTTCATATGCAATATATTTAATCTAGAGATGTGGGGAAGACAGAATATTTTCACATCATATACTTTCTCTTCAACGCAAAACCCACCGTTTTTTCCCATTCTTTACTTATAAGAAAAGTGTGATAAGGGTAAGAGAATTACAGATTAGGCTCACGGCATAAATGTGTTTTATTCATTCGTTATCAGTAATGTCTTTTGACTCTTATTCTAAAGCGTTAAGTAAAATATGAAGAACTTAGTTACTGTACCGCTCAGCGCCTTGAGAATTTTAATAGACGATGAAAAATACGCGTTTTACATACATTTAACAATATGTTTTTGTAAGCAAGTAACAGAGAATGTTATAACAAGAACAATCACTATGTTTCTTCCGCAGGCAGTGTCCTAGAGGATCCAGAGGGTGACGTCGGTCAAATAGGAAAACATATATCAAAGGGTTCGGTAACGATAAACAGGGATGAGTATTTGCAGTCGCATAGAGAATTAACTCACGACTATCAACAGCTTAAGATGAAGAATAATCTATTACATCGACGATTTGCTGATTACTATAAGTATATAAAAATTATTAACTTAAGTTAAAAACAAATGATTGACTGTAGTCACGTTATAGGATCTTTACTAGCAATTGATAGCGTCCACCACTTGTGATGTTGTAATAATAATAATTGCCTACCTTTGATTACGGCTGTATAAATAAATTTAGTAACAGTGTTTTATATATATAGTATATATTATAGTACAATATAGTATATATTAGTGTAATAGATATAACATATATAATATATAGATATAATCAGAGGAAAAGGATAATGTCAAAAATGTATCAATTGATAAAAAATATCTTTTAGAAAACGTAAACTAGAGCATGTATTAAAACCATTAGAAAATTCAGCTGATTTAGAAGAGAAATATCAACAAAAATTGTTCACATACGCGGAACTCAAGGAAAAGGAAGAGAAAGATATACATGATGTAAGGGAATATGACATTTATTTTATTGTGATATCGGACCTCTTTCTCAAAGATTAATAATTTACAAACAGCTTATTTAAATAATTTGTTGTAATAATTCATGAAAGATTTTAAGCAAATATTAAAGATGGGATCTATGATTTTCGATCCTGTTATTTACACATTTTTTTTTAAATTCTCAATTTAAAAGAAATACTTTTTTCTTTAATTCGAAAGATAAAATCCAAAATTCAAGCTGTAGAAAATCAATACAAACATAATTTGGAAAACGCTGAAGAGAAGTGCGACGAACTTATACAATTGGAAAGAAGCACCGGTACAGGATTGATTTATTCAAAAACGGGAAAGCCCATGGGTGAAAAGGTAAAATATTTCTTCACGTTTATGCGCACATGAAGGTCTTGGGAGAGGACTTTGTCTAGCGGTGGGCAAATAAGAACTAATGATGATGACGACTGAATTATAGCATAATTGTGGGATAAAGTCTAATTTATTAATAAAGATAATAGTAATAAAGGCACTAACATTGATCAAGACATTACTTATGATAATGATTAAATAATGATGTATTTCAGACAATCGAAAGATTTCTAACATTGCAAAGACACAAAGCAGAACAAGCTGCAGAATTGTGTTTGCGATTCATCAGAGTGAGGAATGCCGTGGCAGAACTGGAGGGTGTGATAAGAAAATTAGAAACTCTCGGCCCGGGGCTACATGTGGCTCATTTTGAACAAATGTACATCGATAAACATAACTATATGAATAAAATTGAAGGTAAGAGAAAAAATAGAACAGAGTTTGTTAAATTCATTCCAAAACTTATACAAAGACAATCTAGCAGGATCACTGACCTCTATATATATATTTTATAGGTTAAGAAGTTGGTAATAATTGGTAGGTATTAAGAACTCGAACTAATGGATATAGAATTATTTGTAAATTACATACTTATAGCGTATTTTAAATCCTTTGACTTTAATTTTAAATTTTATTCTTTTTACGAAGATTTCATTGTTAACAGAACGTGAGGATGAATTGATAAAAAATCGCACAAAATGTACTGAACATAATCAAATTTTGGCGCACATCCGTGAGAAAATGCATCACACGGACGAAGTCATTGACTTTACAGAGGGCGATCTCGGAGATGCAGATCTTGAGTTTTTGAAAGCTAGAGAAAGACTAGGTCATGCAAAAGTAAGTAAAGAGCACTCCGTTCATACTGACGACTACGGTATTGGTGAGTTCAGTAATAATTTGAACTGTTTAACTATATACACTAATCAATTCTAAAGGCTACAGTGAAAAATAAGAAACGAGATCCAAGTTTTATCGTGTTTTCAATGTCTTAAAAACAATCATTCCTAGTTCTTCATCACACATTATGAATTAAGAATTGAAGTTAAAATGTTTAATTAACATTAATTTTAAATAACATATAAAAAGAAAACAAAAAACTCACTTCAAAAACAGGGGCAACGTGACAAACTGCGTTGGTCGCTTGAATCGGAACGAATGAAGGCAGGCCTGCTCACTAGGAGGGATTTGTTGCGTGACTTCCAAGACGCCACTGACGAGGTAAAATATAGAACAAGTACACGTTATAATTCAGCGTAAAACAGCGAGTGATTACAATAATTTTATGTTTATTTGGAAAGAACAATCATCTACGTTTGTTCTAATAATTTCAGGTTGTAAATTTGAAAGAAAGAAAATTTCAACTAATGAAACAAATAACAAAAATAAGACATAAATTACGGGAATCTCGACATCAGTATCAGTTCCAGCGAATAGCGGCAGAGGAATCAGACAATTTAGCTTGACCAGAATTTTTTTTACAATTAAATTAACATTCTTTATTTATTTACACACATTTCTATATGTTAACATAGTATTAGTTTAATATTTTCTTATACCATACTTGTTTTTCTTTATAATTATTAAATAAAACAGTTTGGAGATATCACCGAATATTTTTTTTTATAAATATTTTGTTAATATACTAATATATCTTTTACCATGCCAACTATGCTCTAGGCCTGATTCAGGATATGATACACGACTCGAATGTCGGGATTCAAACTCTCGACCACGTTATGGGAAATTTGTATTCTTAACCTTTTCATTATTGTTGTATATAATACGTTGTATATAAAAGAAATTCAGCAAGCTTTAATTCCTTTGGTTGATTCGTCAGACTTTTTTCTCTTGTCTGTCGTCTTGCTATAGGAAACGTCTAGATTTCATCATCAGCTCACTATACGTTCCCACTACGGGGTGCGGAGCCTATACTATTAAGGAAGACTAGACCATAGTCAACCAAGTCCGACCCAGTGCGGGTTGATTAAAAGATAGTTTGCATCATATAAATGAAGTTTAGCTGTTATATAATAATACCAAGTCGATAACACGCTTGCTTAACGTTAACGAATGGTTTAGATTTCAACGTCATTACGAAATTCTATTTGCTCCAGATATTTCCGGAACGGCTTCGACTCTAACATGAATCGCTTATCATGCTTACGATAAGTCTCACCGTCATAATTTAACACTAATCTTGGATTACATAAATTATTAATGTGACCTGTTTGTAACGAATTTTATCATTTTCTAAGTAATTTATCGAACTCATCTGTAGCCTAAGTCGTCGGTCCACCTGGAAGGAGGACGACCCACACTCCTGGTCCCCAACCGTCGACCGACGACTTAGTGCGGATGGCAGGAAGTCGTTGGAAGCGGAAGGCGGAGGACTGCACACTGTGGAAGGCATTGGGAAAGGCCTATGTCCAACAATGGGCAGACAAGGGCTGTTAATGATGATGATGATCTGTTGCCCGTAGCCTTGCCTCTAACACTTCCTACCTTGTCATAGTTGGCCTTTCGGCAAATACCTCTTCTAACCGGAGCCTTAATCATTATTGTTTTTGATGATACCTATGATAAACAATTAATATTAAAAAAAAAAGTTTCTTCGAGTAAAAAATATTTAATATACGAAAATGTAATTGTACAATTTTACATCACTTGTTAGTTATATACAAATATTTAAGTCAACTTTTGTACCATCTAGGTATTATGCATTTTGAACACTGACTAGTTACACTGGTAGTTTCTTTTTATGAATACATATATTATATGATGTTTGTTATTTTATACTTATTGCAAACAATACATATAGTAGGTTCTTGAAATTTTTGCGTTCTATATTTTTAAAAATGTATTTTGCGGATATAAAATCGCAAATATATGGACAAAAATTTTGTCAATTAAAAGTTTGGTCCGTGCTAACAATGCTGCGAAATGGAGGTTGCAACCTTCACGAGCAGCAAAGTTAAATTATTTCTACTGCATAATTAAATTACAAGCAATGTTCATAATATTTACATAAATTGGAATATAAATGTATCAAAATGTCTACGTCTATACGAATTATTTCTAAAAATAATTCTTGGTCCCTTCGTCAATTCATCATTTCACAATATACCTATACTGTATCAGTTATGAGATTTCTAAATTTGGATACATTCGGAGGGTTAAGAAAGATTCAAATCATCTGTTTTAATAAGGTGTACACTTGAGCTCATACGTCGAACAGTAGAGTACTGTTGTTCTCGGCATGCCAAGTCATATGTCGAGTACTTTAATTGATTAAGGCGTGGATCAAATTCTTAAGCAAACATCACAGCGACGTCATCCATCATTTCTGTCAGATAATTTCACAGATTCCGGTTGTTCAGGGATCTCTTCTCGTACCAATGATCCATGTTTCCAGCCCTCGGGGTAGCCGTATTGTCTAACGTCATCCCACCACTGCTGTTGCCCGTCTGCCCAGATACAGTAAACAACGTTTGTTCCCACCAGTACCACGAAACACACCCAGAATGCTGCACGCCACTGCACTAGTGTTGACTGAAAAAAAAAACTTAATGTATAAAATTTTAATATAAAAGAACAAAAGAATAACTGACACTGTGACACTCAATTGGTTTTTTCGTCATAGATTTGAAACCAAAAATAACCAGTTTATAAATCTTTACTTCCTTATATACATTCTTGGCTTTAACGAATGCCATTACAATTACGAATACTCACGTCAGGTGTCAACAATCCAATTAGATATGGAGTCACAATGCCCGCAAAGGTGGAGGTCGTGTTTACTAGTGACGTCAGAGTCCCAGCATAATTTGGCGCCAAATCCAATGCATTTACCTTATAAACACAAAGCGTTATACAAATATTAATTTTGGTCATACAAGGAATAACCTTGCAGCGTTTAAAAATATTTACTTTTGTTTGTTTTTGTTGATAAAACAAGTGCAACAAAAGCCAGTCCCTATTACCCATTGTCTTTTCCATATGAGTAGACTTTTGAACCACAAATGTAGTGACCTTAAGACATAAGATAACATTTTCGATGCTAAATTCAATTTACCTTCATACCGCTGTAGAATCCACCCATCAGTGCCATTGATAATATAAAATAAACCATGGCGGCTGTGCGATCGCATCCCGAGTAAGAAGCTAAGATTATGCAAATCGCGGGACCAGTAGCGGCTGCGAAATAAATGATAACTTCGTAATTCTAACAGTTGACAGAATCAAAAGCTAGTTGAGTATATGTAACATGAATCTTACCAGAACTTAAGCGATTAATTATTAATGTTGACACAAACATTAAAACGAATTGCTGAATGGTTTATAAAACCATGTCAATAGATATGATAAAGTAAATCTTACATTAGAGCTATGAATTGCCAGGAAAGGTTTCCGGTAACCACGTTACTATTTTAATAATAAAATTATACAATTGGGTAAGTAGGACCCATATGTTAGATTATATCATCATCATCAGCCTTTGTCTGTCCATTGGATTTAGGCCTTTCCCAATGCTTACAACAGTATGCGGTCCTCGTTTCGCATCCAACGAGAACCCGCCGTCCTTACTAAGTCATCGTTTAAGCTAGAGAGAGGACGTCCAACGCTCCTCGTCTTCAACATATTAAATCTTATGCTTTCGATTGAATTAAAAAATGCAAAGGATTTTACTGTTCTTTTTAAACATTATGTAATAAATGATTGGCTCCTGAAACACATGTCGACCTATTTTGAGAGCCATGGATCCTCCGAATCTAGGCGTAAACTTTGGCTACAAAAATGTTTATTAACCCACCTATGGTTGTATGAATAATTCGGCCAGTTTTAATTGTATGCCATCCCTTCTTGATGCATAAGTCACATACGAATCCAAAGAGGAAAGAACATATCCACATGGCGATGTAAGGTAGGGCTGTCAACGTGCCAGTAGTCGCTATGTTGAATTTGAGCACGTCGTGAGAGTATTTAGGTAAGTCTGTTACCATTGTGTAATAACCCCAATCATGACCAACCTGCAAACATATTAGAATGATGAGTTATTATAATTTGTAAAAAAGTATTAAATTAGGACATGCCTGTAGCGCATAATATTGCGTTCATTCTATGAGGCATTGATTCATTTCATTTTATTTTTTTTTTTATTATTTGACAATAACAAGATGTATTGAAATGAATTTCATTTACTAATCAAAATGCAAATCAAATCGACGAACGAAAATCTTAAATGTTTGATCGATAGTTTTTTGTTGTTTCAACAATAACAAATCATTCGTTCAAACAAAAGTATGCGAAATTGAATATCTACACCCACTGCGCATTACGCAGCGAGTCTGCCGTCGAGCCGTCCGTCTTGTTCAACAACGCGTTGCTCAAGGCCCGAACGTACACGGACATTAATTGTTTACCTAACATTGTTTACACGGTTACATACGAATACAAACATTTTAAGACCCTTTAAAATCTCATTAGTTATAACAAAAATAATTTCATAAGTCATAAGATAAAAAGAGCCTATTACCAAACACATAGTCGTTACATGCTGGACTGATTGGTGTACATAAGAAAATAAATCTACTAATGTAGCCGTAAGCCCATCTTAAGTAACCTTTAAATGACTCTAAGTGCGGTTAGTAACTGATATTGGAACATGTTATAATATCTAAATGTATTTTTAAATCATGAAACAGGTCACAATAAGTAACGATACATTTAAATTATTATTTAAACATGCATTTGCATATAAATATTTGCATGAAGTTCGTTCGCGGTGATTAGATAATACAACGAAGGAAAAGGCCTTGAATTTGTCGTAATATTAATTGTATGCGTAAACACGTTTTTACTTATTTTATAAGCAATGTAAGTAGACAGTAATAAAACGTACTAAAAGTTTACGATAGAAAATCTACAGCATTTTTGATAGATTCCAAACTATCTCTGGAAACTGAATTCAAATCTAGCACTGTAACAACAAAAGTAACTCTTACAAGTGAGTTTACGGGTCAGTAAACGGCGTATTAAAGCAAATGGCATACAGCAATAAAAGCGAACAACTTACAGCCGCCCACACCAACGCCCAGACAGGCGCGGATCGCAATATCGCCTTCCACGGAACAGGATCCTTTGCAGTCTTATTCTCAGCCGTCGTTACGTTCTTGTTTAAGTAGTTTAACTCCTTCTTAGATATGTAGGGATGGGTGTTAGGAGTACTGTAGCATAGAAGACTCTGAAATTGCCAAGTCGATTTTACATTCAATATTAAAAAAAAAAAAAATCTTGACCATAGTAAAAAAATGTCCAAAAGAAAATTTATTTTGTACAAAATTCTACAAGTGAAAATGCATGTTACTATTTTTTTTTTTGTTTGAAATGTACTGGGAATAGCAATAATTAGTTACTTGTTGTTTTGTAGCACACAAACAAACTTTATCTGATTGAACCACGTACAATAATAGCCTCGTTAACAAGAACTAAGCTCAAGGGCGCTCACTCTTAAGGAAGTTTTGTTTGTGTTGTTCTATACTTATCCGTGTTAATATTAGTTGAAGAAATGAATTTTCAAGGTTAAAATTGATTATAGAATTGAACCAATCAATACTTAACTTACCCATAACGTAAACCAAAATATTCCAAACCCACCGAAGAAGTAGAAGACGTAAGCCCAATCTCTGCCGTCGGCAAGTAATACACCGGACATGAAAGATCCAAATATGTTGCCTATTTGGGCGCCACCGAATACCAGAGCACCTTGGAACGACCGCTCGTGTGGAGGCACCCACCGCGCTAACATTATCATTAGAGCCGGCATCGTCGGGCCCTGCGCATCAAATTACAATGAAAATATTCTTCCAGACATATCTGAACTTTAAGACAAAGCAAATTAAATTGTTATGCCGTAGTTAATTGTTATTTTTTTACCTCTCCCATTCCTTGTAGCACACGAAGTATGAAAAGCCACGTAGCTCCGCCAGCCCGGATAACTATTGGCGTGAGGAACGTGAATAAGGCAGTGCTCAAAAGACCCACGCCGAGGGTCCATTTCCCACCGTATCGTTCAGCCAAATAGCCTCCGGGGACCTGCGTGACCGCGTACCCGTAGTAGAAACCGCTCAGAATAAGCCCTTGAGTTTTCTCGTCCCATTCAAATGTAGCATACTGAAAGGCAATAGAAACAATTTATGGCTATGCAATTTCTTTGTATTCAGGGACTGTAATCCACCTACTGCGAGAACATAGAAATGTGTATGAGACCAATAACTTATTGCATTATAAAATTATTACATAAATCTTTATCATCCGTGTCCCCACCGTGGGACTCGAAGCTAATTAGAGGTTAGCTTTTAGGTAAGGTAAGGTAAGCAAATATTTGCAGGTTGATTCACCATATTTTCTTCAACCGTTACAACGTCGGATAAATGTACAAAACAAATTCGGAATACGAAAAACATAGTGGTTCATGACAAGGGTAGACCTTGCCATGAACCAATTTGTTTGGGTCGTTTTGTACGGTTCGATTCTGGATGAGTATTTACGGTCCGGTCCGGTTAGGCCATCAACGCTCTAGTTATATTCTTCTATGCCAATGGAGAAATTTAATTTGTTAGCAGTTGTAAAACTAGATTGCCGTAAAACAGAAATTTAATTTGCAGCACCAAAAGAGATACTAATTTTAGATTTTAATATAGAACATTTTCATTTTCTATCAGCGCTTTTAGTTTAGTTTCAAAGGTTTTCATTTTGTCGCCGACTTAATTAGGTCAAGTATTTTTATGAAAATAAATGATACAAACATCCATTTGCTTCGAAGATAATTTGAAGCATCTTCATTAGGTTGTGACAGATGCCTTGTTTCGGAATAGTGACCCCTACAAAATCAAGTTTGAAATACTTTAAAACTGTTAGAAGTTAGAGATAAATATAATTTTTAGGTCATCCTACTACGAGAACAAAGGTTATCATCGTATCAATGTTACAATAGCAAG
The DNA here is from genome assembly GCA_027563995.1 of Papilio gigon. NCBI lineage: Eukaryota > Metazoa > Arthropoda > Insecta > Lepidoptera > Papilionidae > Papilio > Papilio gigon. The sequence continues at coordinate 5,024,117 of JAODUI010000002.1, forward strand.
GTTAAGATGTTAGTCGACACATTAACTAAAGACTATAATATACGAATACGTTAACGTATTTATTTCTTCACAGCTATTTCCGGTTACAAGTGAGAACGATAGGCGACATCTCCGCCCACACGCTCCGTTCTCACAAAAGCTTACGACCACACAAAAAGTATGCAAACTATGTCATGGAAAATTAGTAAGACGTAATTTTTCATTTCTCGAATTTTATATGCCAGAAATTCCACTACGGTGACTGATTAGGTAAAATATAGGTGAATTTTTACGCATAAAATATTGTTTGACAAATGACAAAATGGAATGCAGAAAAGGACGTATGTGCAGAAAATATATTGCCAACCAAACTGTGGCTTACTGCGGGTTACGACTAGCGTGACATTTGTATTAACACATGTTTTTGTCTATGTTTTGTCAAAGCGAATCAGTGTCATGGAGTTCTTGGGTAGCCGTAACTCGTCTATTTCTTAAACGTAAGAAAAAACAAAATATCAAAGAACATTTTGATATTTTGTTAAATATTTATTGTCATTTGTTACAGTATTTTGTACACGATCCTTAAAACATTTATTTAATTCATATGTTAATTCTAATAATCTACTTTTTGTGTATATAACTTAAAAAAAATTAAATATTCTTACCGGCCGTGAAGCAGCTGTGGAATTACCAACAACTTCATCGTCAGGACATGCGTCAGGATCGAAATGGGATCCAGCGCTTTTGGTGTGATTGACCATTTGTGTTATTGCTAAATTTAGACAAACTCGCATCGTGTACGCATTGCACACACCAAGAAGTCCCATCACACCTAATATATATCTTTGTGGTATCACACAACCTGGAAAAAAAACAAACTTTTAAATATTGATCATCTATAGAAAGACTAGTAGAAACATGTATATAGTCATGGTAAACGAAAAGATCACAAGTAAGTAAAACCACGCCTCTGCAATTTAAGTTCTTAATGGGAAGCAGTCACTTCGCTATATTGGCGAATTCAGTTGCCTTCTTACTGATTTATAGCCTTTTACTATACAACGTCAGTAAAGAGTCAAGTCTCAAAAAGAACTAATCTGTTTACGTCATTGTTATTACTAGTTTAATAATAGTTTCAACGGAGCTATTATTGGCACCAGAAATAACTTGTGTCATTAGTATGTCTATGGTTAACATGGAAATAAACGCTAATAGATTATAAATTCTTACATTCCTGTTGATTTAAAATAAGCCGTTCATTTATCTGTGTACGCAACGAATGTAGAATAATAACGAGGCAGACACCTTTACAACGCAATATGCAAATAACAAGAACTTGAAAGTATAAAGTTATCAGACTTATTTATGACACGAATTTAATCCTTATGGTGTTCAAATTAAAGATGAAGGGCGGTGAAGTAATTTAATAACTACATCTTGTCATTGATTTTTTGATAACGTAATGTTTGCACTTGAAAATTGTGGACCAACATCTATTTTAACCAGAATTATATCTAAACGAAATCTTGACACTTTAAATGAAGTATTCGTAACAAAGTCAAATATAATAAGTCATTTTTATAAAATGTATTCTTTATTTAATAAATTACATTTATTGTTATATGCTATTTTCCACTACAAATTTTGTTTTCAGTTTACGCGTACGTTGACATTGATAAATATATTTCTGTGCTTTATGTCTACCCAAATTTATTACAGCAACGCAAACATACGTGTCATTGTGTTGTATAATATTTTTTTCTCATACTATTGATTTATAATGTGTTTTACTGAATCTTTGTTTTGTCATATTCATGCTTGTTAAAATTATTTGAACATTTAATATTCATTGCATATTATGTCATTGCTCTTCCATTTATCTAAAATTGTCGACAGCATTTTCGCCAACGTTACGATTATAGGTATATAAATAGTTTTTAATCCTGTAAAATAGGGCTATTACTAAAATTTGCAGGAATTTTTCAGTTTTGATATTTTGTCGATGTCGACACCAATGTTAAATTGCTAAGCTCATGGCCTTTGTATTTTTTTAATAGAGTGTCTGATAATATTGCAGTTCAATAATCACAGTTAACCTCATTTTTTTTAAGTGTACAATAAATATTTTCCATTTCCATACTTACATGATCGGAGCGTCCTCCTTAAAGCGTTGTCTTTTCTTTTCGTTGGTATCTGTGTTTTCTGTCCGAGTAAGTTGTGCGCTTGCATAACATTCATGTCTTCCATTTCTTCCGTACACTATTTTGTATGCTGTATCTGAAAACAAACATAGCCAATATATTTTCTTCAGATCATTATCTCCCGTATGTGACAACAAACATCCATCCATCTAGACTATCTTCAATTACTGTTGGTAAATCATTTTTTATTTCTTTCGTAAACACTTATGTAATTTAGTTGTAGATAAGGAGTTGTTATGTTGATTATTTTTTTTCATCTTTGCAATATACGGTATCTACGTACCAAGACCCTCGTCTCTTTCTCGATCGTGAGAATCATTGCTGTCAAAAATTATGTTTTCGATTGATATTTTATAATGTTCTGTAGTTGATCATGTTGAATATATCTCTTCAAGGTATCTAGTAAATTTTTATTTAATTTTGGTATCAAAATAACATTAGATTGATTAGTTACTTGTTACTAGCAGTCTCATACTGCTAATATTTGTGAGTCGATTACTAAAAACCGAATTATTAGGAAAGGTCACTAATCTACTATTTATAATTTATCCACTAAAAAGTTATCAACCAGTTATGTAAACGCCCTACCAACGGTCTTAATTACAGAGTTGCTAATTTATGAACCAGCAAGACTGGAAAGCAATAAAATGTTAATGCGAACCATGGAAGCATTTGTTGAACCCATCTGTGTCAGTGATGCCATCGACTGACGTAATCACAGTATAAATGTAAAATCTGGTGCTTTAATAATTCTTTAATGAATGAACAAATTGTTTGAGGGATTACTTAAAGTTACACGTTTTTTATACGTTATTCAGAATGAATTGATGTTTCTCGTGGAGCAGATACGGATGATGTTAAAGAGGGTATGACAGCGTCGAGCCCAATGGTTTGTTTCGATGTTTGTAATTCAGATGCTTTTCTATTTTATTTGAACACTGTCGTTTGTGCGATATAATTATGTTATGTTGTCTTAGCATGTCGGAAATATTTATGCAAAGTAAAGTTGAAAATTTTACCAACTATTTTCTTTTAAATGTCGATGAGATTCGAACCGCCTACATTGAGATCACAAGTGTGACAATCGAATAAAATTGGTAATTAACTTATAATTTAAATTCCGTAGGTTCTTAAGTGTAAGTTTTATATTTTTTTTGTTATTTATGTAATTTAAGTGTAACTAACTTGCTTCAATAATATTGAAATGTTTCGCTTTAAAATTTCTATCATAAAGTTTGAGTGATAAATGGAATAATATTAATTCTAATAATAATTTTCTGTCACCATACATCGAGACCGCAGCTGCGCTTCCAGTATTTTGACACTCAACTTGAAGTGTTTACCTGATAACAGATAATAATTCAATAATTACCTTATACGAAAACCACCTCAATAAACACTTTTTATTCGCTATAATGTAAATAGCAATAAAAACTCACTGAGTCACACGCGTCAGTTGCTCGTCACTATTCGCAATCGACAACCAATGCACAGTATTTTATCGTTTCGTCTATTTGCCCGTACGCATTATACGAGCGTTGCCGTTGGCCACATGGCGAATATTGTCATGGTCCGTAACGTTAGGCGCCAAAGCCCAACACGAGGTTGTCGGCCTTGAATGGATTGGCTTTGGAGCCGGCGTGTGTGAACTGGCGATACCTGTTATGCAGTCGGCGAAAACGTTCGTATGAAATCTATACCCCGTATTTATTGTTTTTTTCATATTATTAGAAAATTATACGAGCTAATGTGTTATTGTTGCTGTTTTTAGAAATGTTCAAATTATCATTTCCTCATTGGCTGCTAATAAAAATAGTTAGAGAAACATGCCATTGCGCTTCAAATCCGTTCATTCATAATTTGAACGAAAAAAAAAATTAATTGATGAAATAACTTTTTATTTGTAAAACTCTTTTCATCTTTAATTACAAGAACTTACTGGTTGGTTGGACACAACCACGACATGATTATCTAATTTTGATAAAAAAAAATATAAATAAATTATTTCCATTCAATGTTCTAAACAACATCATTCATGACTATAAATTACAATATGGATTTACCAACGTTACTTAATATCAGCGGACGTATTAACACAGAGGAAAATAATGTAAATATGTACTTCGATGTTCATAAGTTGAAACATATATACTATTTTAATGTTACTGAACGCGCACAAACTTTAATAGGTCTGTTATCTGTATAATGCTTAGCCACTTGTGTTACTGGCCTGATTAATGTTACCATTAAGAATGAAGTCCAGGGCTTACAGAATATATTTTATTTGCAATCTACAAAATCATTATTCATTCAATCATTGATCATTACCAAATATGGTTAACATAAGACAAATGACGTACGAGCTTGTCTCTGCCTACGCTTCATTTGAGAGAGACTGATATTTGAAAATCCATCTCATTTTAACTTTGTAGAAATTAATGATTGCATTGTGGAAAAGAAATTCGACCTTACACACACACATGCACGTACCCAAACACGCACACAATTGTCCACTTTTTTAATCACTTTCTTTTCCACTTCCTAACTTTAATGATAGTTTTATTTAATTTAATTAAACATTCTTAATTATTGCAATGTCCACTACCATTTCATATTAAATCGGTTAAATTCATCTTAACGTAGAAATACCGTTTAAATTGGAATGTTAATAAACAAGATTAATTTATTCGTGTAAATGAATGCTTGATTTTAGTGAGATTGATAGTCCCTTAGTTGGTATTTAATTATAAACAACTAGTTATTGCTCGTGACTTCGTCAGTGTGGAATTAAAAATTGGAAAATAGCGTAACACTCCCGTTTATATGGTAGCTTCAATTAAAAGACCAGCTAAAATCGGCTTAGTTATTTAGAAGATTATCAGAAACGACCTCGGACTTCAGGACATACCAACAATTTTAAACTATCGCAAATACATCATGAATACTAAAATTTGATTTAATATTACATACAGACAATCCAATTTTATTTATTGTATGAATGAACGAATGTTTGACCACATTGTAGCTTGATAGCTCAATGCGCAATCAGGCATGAACTGGGATTGGTTACAGACCGGCTTTGGTATTGTTTATAGTTAGGGTTAATACTACTCTTATATTATAATACAGATTTTTTTTAAAGGAGCAAAAATTGTTAAAACATCTGACGATTTTTTGTAATACTTCTGTATTGTCACCAGAGTTAAAAGTGTCTACCAAATTTCAAATCAATCTATCAACAAGAAGTCGGTATAATTTCAAATTATTATTAAATTTGATCAATATATGAAGGAGAGGTTCAATGTAATCGTGTAACAAGTTACTTTCTTGTTGGTCAGAGTTTCAACGAATGCAAATTATCGAATCCTATTATTCAAGCGTGATTCGTCCCGTTGCAAAACGTTGCGAAACGCGACTAATAGGGTCAATGACCTCGGTAACAGCGGTCAAACTTGATCTGCCTGTAAATAGATGCCACTGATACTCTGTATCCTTAGAATTTTAATTGTCCAACAAGTTATTTTAAAGGTCAAAAGTCATGACAGCTGAGCGGATACAAGGTTCAGACCCAATTAACTGACTCTACATTGTAAACACAGGTCGATAATTCCTCTAATTAATGTATTTTTAATAAGTTCAAACATTTCTAACCATAATCACGCTAGCCTTCTTCCTAACTTATTTAAATCTTTAAATGTAACTCTTTGTTAGGCGTCCGTACATCCTCACTGTCTTCGGTTTTTCAGTACCTTGGTACGATGAACTCGAAATTTGTCTTAATTAAAGTTATGAAGAAGACGTACATAAAGGGTATTTGTAATCGAAAATTAAAAAAAAAAACTCTGATTTTACTTCCAATACGCGACCACTAGTATAATTGAGTACGCAGTATATAGTTTATTGTTTTAAACGTTCCTCCTCAAGGTCGAAAGTACGATTTACAAAGTTGTCAGTTTAACAAAACACTTCCGTCTTTTTTTGTTAACATCTAACGACACCAGGTTTGAAATGTAACAAGTTGAAAATTTACAAATATAGTATAAACTACAAATTTTTGTATTCTATATAAACGGCAAGTTTATTTAAACTTGAAATACGTCGTTAAAATCGGTTGGCACCTCTTATCATTACCCAGAAAATGTTATTACCTAAAGACAGCAAAATTACTATTTATCGTTTTAATATATAAACATATGACATCAGTGATGTCATGAAATAGGACATTATCAGTATATGTTTGGTTAACTGTAACGCACGGTTCAATGTCGTGTAATTAACATGATTACTTAGTCAACATAGTTACAAGAGTAACTAAATTTTATTTCCAAAACCCCTTCACTTTTATAATAATCATTCACGACATATTGTCTTTATGGTGTAGACTTTATTAAAACGAGAATAAGGGAGTTACGAATTATTTATTGAACTTTAAAGAATCGTATGTCGCAATAAAATTGAAAATATGATATTTGTTTATTGTTATATTAAGACCGTTGAACTGTAATATTAATCTTGTATACTTTAAAAAAGCGTCAGTGGCGCAGTTGTTAAGCGCTTGACCGCCTGGACAGTACTCGACATTGTCCAGGTTCGATCCCCGCCATGTACTAATGTTCTTTCCGATTTTAGAATTACATATGTACATTATCCGATGCTTTTACGGTGAAGGAATACATCGTGGTTCAACCTGAACACATCGGCGAAAAAATTCAAAGATACGTGTGAAGTCGACCAACACGCACTGGGACAGCGTGGTTGACTATGGCCTAGTCACCCTTAATAATTGGGTAGGCTCCGAGCCCCTCGGTGGGGACGTATAGTGAGCTGATTATGATACTTTATATTACTAATTCCTGAATGACTAGATCTAGATTATATTTGGTCTATATATAGAATACTGTCTGGTAAGTCGAATAGGGTAATTTCATTTTTTTTAATTGGTTACGGACGGATTCACGCATGGCTGCTTGTTAAACCACAAATGAATAACTAGGTAACCATTAAGTTAGTAATTTTTTTAACATACTATTATAAAACTACACAGTAATGAACTAGAATCCGGTCGCGACATCTGATAACCTAATAAAGTAGACATCTTAAAAAAAATATGGAAAATTACAGCGAGTATCTTGATAACATTGAAACTGTTTATGAAAATGTTACAAGTTTATTTGATCATTTAAAGTATTTATGTAAGTATCATCATCATCATCATCATCATCGTCGTCGTTGTCATCACTATCATCATCATCATCAGCGTCGTCGTCGTCGTCGTCATCACTATCATCATCGTCGTCGTCGTCTTCGTCGTCATCATCACCATCATCATCATCATCATCAGCGTCGTCATCATCCTTATCCTCATCATCATCGCCACCGCCATCATCATCACCATCACCATTGCCATTATAATAATCATCATCATCCTTCAAACTTTACAATGCTAACTTAGGTCTCTATAGAAAATAGGATTCATCAAAACAAAAACTATCGTAACAAATTAGCAATTAATAAGACGTTTAACTGATGTGAAATTAAAATTTTAAATAAAACGGTCATGGCCGTACCAATTGTTGCGTCAGTTCGTTTTAAACGTTCCCACATGTTTTTGTCCCCGCTATAGGTCAAGATGTGTGCCCGTATGCGTAAATAAATAAAAACATTTTCATACTCGTTGGTGTAATCAACGTGAATTGGGTCAATGGAATAATCTAATCGCTCGTGTATTCCGTGTTCCGTTGCAATCAAGTTAGATTGAAATGGACTTCATATTACACAGTCGCTTAAGAAGCCGACTTTATTCTTAATGACATTTCTCTCTTTTTCTCTGAAAAAAAATTTATGCTTAATTAAAAAAAAAACGTTAAGTTTATTTTTTGTTTCTATTTCTATTTCATTAATTAAATTAAAAAGAAAGTTAATTAACTATGATATTTAATTCCGTAATCTATTCCTGTTCAAATTTTATCCTGACCCGTTAGCGCGTTTTAGTGTTACACGCTAACAAACATACAAATAGTATTTAAATAGTAACTATTTTATTATATTTAAGAATAAGACAAATTGTAAGTTTTTATATTTTAAAATAATAAAGTTACTTATCTGCACCAAAGGTGCCTGACCCATAACATGTTAGAGGAAACGAGAGGGGGGGCATAGCGCCCCCATTAAAAAAAATCAAACATCCATTTAATTTTCCGCATTTATAATATTAGTAAGATTAATGTTTCAAATCTGATATGTTAGAATTTCAATTTTCTTGAATGCCTTTTCGTAAATGCCTTGCAGCAAACTTATGAAATTCAGTATTGAGTGTTTAAGTGAAGTTTTTTAAAAGAGAAGTTTTCTAACTACTCTGTAGAGAGCAGTTAGAAAACTTATCTATATGTAGATGTAACTTATGTATATGTAGATATTGCATTCGCAGTTTGCTTACTTGATAGAATACGAATGTCGAATTAAACGTAAAGGACTTAGTATTATTCCTCCCTCCACCTGGACCGACGACTTAGTACGGACGGCAGGAAATCGTTGGATGCGGAAAGCGGAGGACCGCATACTGTGGAAGGCATTGGAAAGGCCTATGTCCAGCAGTGGGCAGACAGGGGATGTTGATGACGATAACTCAGTATTTCAATTAATTGGAATAACAGGAACAAAAAAAAGTCACACAAAACATGTTTTTGTTCCAAATTCTTATTGTACTCGTATTAAATTATTCAAATCTGAACATGTTTTTGTCAATGTTTCTGCATTACGAACTTAGAATAAACCATGTACCTTTCTCTGGTGCATTGCGGTTTTAAACTTTAGCTTATGGTCGTATTACACGCAAGGATTTAATGTATGCAAATTCAGATCATCCGTCTTTTGTTATAACGGCGTTTTTACAATGTAATTGATGTTTTGCAACTGTGACCATTTTTAAATCGCTATCACCACAATCTTATCTGCCTTTCCACTTCAAGTAAATGTTATTTGCATTATGTTTTAATTGTTTCCGAAGTTTTTCTTTGACGCGTATTTTTTAATAGACATTGTACACAGAATACGACACTTTAATGATCGTATGAATAAAAATAAAGGTGTCATAACAAAGTTTCTGTCTTCTTTTAAATATCCGTAGATTACTGTTAACTTTCTACATTTTTTTGTAAACATGGTTCACGATAATAGTCGAATGGTGGGATTCGAAACCTCGACTAGATCCGTACCTCTAACTATTAAGCTATTGGTGCTTTTTACTCTAGATACTTGCAGTATTTGCATGCAGACGAGGGAGTTCGTTTATTGATCGCGTTTTAAATGAAAGGTTGTTACATATAATGTGGGTACGTATGTACGACAGATTCATTGTACGTTAGTTCCTTGATGTATATATCGAGAACTGCTTTGATGCAAACAATAGACTTTGTTATTCAGTGTTATACTCCCACGTGGATTTTGTAAATCATTCGAGATTTATATATTACTATTGTGTACATATTAAACAAATGATTACCTTTTACGTGCTCGATTTTTTTACGGACTTGTTGTTGTTGTTTGTTTTTTTTTTAATTTAAAATAATGTAAAAGAAATATTCTTCGTTTCATTCATTAAATAACAAACAATGAATTATTTAATCGGAACGTATTTCTGACATGAAGCGCATAGACAATGTCGCTTTGACATTTGCATAATATATTCTATACGAGGTTAAGTGATGGATTAGTATGCCCCTCGGTTCGAGGCTACGATGATCTCACGAACGGATTAACTCTAAACTCTGTTGAACCTCATTAGATGGACGGTTTGGAGAGGCGAGCTTAAGACCGCAATTAAGCTTCACTATTCTAAAACGGCCAGCACATAGTTGATACTGATTTAATTAAAAAAAAAACAATCTAGATTTGATTGAAATAATCAATTATTATTAGAAAATAACATTGTATTGTTTTACTTAACCAATATGTTTCGAATCTTTTTTAACAGGATAATTAAATTTCTCTATAACAAGTTATTAATAAAATAATATTTGACCTAAACAGAATAAAATGAACGTAATATCAATATTGGAAATACACTCACTTTATCTTACTCTGCCAGCAATATTTTACTTCGGGTATTACGGTCTCCAATATAAGCCACGTTGTATGTATGAAATTGGTGACTTTGCTAGGTCACATATTTTTATGCCTGAAGTGCTGCGCACATATTCTTTATATAAGAAAACAGACCTTACACGAATAGTATATTATTTTGTACTTGTTGAATAGCAATGAAATGCAAAATCTACAATTTGCTATGCAATTAAAGTAGGCGCACATAAGTTTGGACAATGGAAATGAGAAATAATATGTTCACGTAACTGACGTCGTCTTCTATTGTCTACGGATTTTGTTTTGGAGAATTCCACTGTTTAAATCGATAATAGAAACATGTCTACTTTAAAAAGCCTATGGCTACAGCCTTATTAAGGTAAAATTGTTTAGAGAGGTTTTTTTAACATTTTTCGTTTCCATACAATAATGATTATAATAGCTTTTTTTACTGCACGACCAAGTTTCTTATCGAATTAAAAAAAATGTTTTATTAAATTATTTCATTTATTAACTTATTATATAAAGTAAACATTTAATATAAACTATCACAACAGTAAAATGCTATATCACAAAATTATTAATAAAACATAATTAAATCTTATATTAATTTATACATTGAATAAATACAATTATTAATATTCGGTCTTAGTGAAGTAATTTGTAGTTATTAAATTAAATGATTTGTTATTAAAAAAATACAATAGGTAACGTGGGATCACAAAAATGTCTAAACATTTTAATAATTTAACATCTAAACAACGAGTTAATACTGTACGCATTTGATTGATTAATAAAACCAAAAAAACAAACGAAAAAGCATATGTATGAAAATACAGGTAAGCGATGAATTAATATTACTTCAATTTTTCTAACAAAAATATACCAAAACATAAACATCTTAGGTTAAGAACGTGAATTTTAAAAACCAATATACATATGGTGAAAATGTATCGAAATTTTGACAAAAAATTACAACATTTTTATAATCTGTAGAATACATTAAGCGAAAATTTTGTACCCCTTTTTAACAAAATTGCGAGAAGCAAATGAATGGGAAATTTGACACAGTTAAAGTTAATGTCGAATAGAAATGCATAAAGACTATTTATATCAAAACAAAAGAAAAATGATAGTGAATTGTGTTTGAATTTCGAACAATTTTTTTTTTAATTTAAACACAATGTTGGCGGCCATTTAGACATTAACATGTAGGTCCTACTCAGTAACATACTCTATACGTGTCAAATTTATCTTATTGATAAATTACGTAATAATAATTTTAATCACTATGTACAATTGATACTCTAGAAAATGTTAATAACACGTCTTTTCAAATATCTTGGCGGCTGACCTCGAGGTGCGCGTGCGCAGTGCCCTCCCTCCTCGTCCTGCGACGCCGCGCCGTCGTTCCGAGTCGTCAAGTTATTTGTAAAATACTATACCTTCCATTAAAACAATGGCACTCTCAAAAAACGCTTGAGTCAATTCATTTAAAATGAAAATAGCTGAATTAAATTCCTGTATTATAAGTAAATATCACCACGTACTTTCGTTACATTTATTTCTATAATATTCTATTTGTAATATTTATAATTTGTAATGTATGCTTATTAAATTTCATTTAATTTACACACAGAGATAAAGGGGAGACTGATTAATTTTGTTATTTTTAATTCTATGTGAATTTACTTTATAACTGTAACGAACATTAATTAACTAAACAACGATGTTTCAATAAAATTATCCAGGATCAGGTTGATTCTGAGCATAATCATTTGTTACATAGGTGAAGATCTAATGATTAATGCTATCCAGATGGTTAGATTTCGTTTATCTTTTCATCATGAATTCGTGGAAGTATTTTTATAAACACGCTCTTACAATTGCAATACATTAACGTTCTTCTTCATCGACTATTTATAAATAAATTACAAACTAAAGCGCCGATTCCGCCTTCTTATTTTTCTCCTTGTCTTCTTTAGATGACTGTAGGCTGCCGTGTTTCCAGTCCGGAGGGTAGCCATATTGTCTGACGTCATCCCACCATTGCTGTTTCCCATCCGCCCAGATGCAATAGATCACATTAGTGCCCACCAATACCGCGAAACAAACCCAGAAAGCGACTCTCCATTGCACTAATGTTGACTGAAAATAATTGCTTAGCTTAGACATATATTAAATAAATAAATGTAATAAAAACCATTGAAATAGTACGAATTCGGTGGTTTAAAACAAATGACTGTCGCTAACTTAGGATAGACCCGCCTTATCAATAATTGATGTTGTTTACTAACAACTCAAGAAAGTAACTTTGTTCAGAAATTGTTATTGCACGAAAAAAGGAATCGCAATTGTTTTTATATGGTAACTGCAATTTATTGTATTTGCATAATAAATAAGATAAACAAGCGTGAATATGCTCGGCGCGCGTGTGCCGACGTCCCACTTTTCTGATGTGCTTACTAAAAAGAGGCGAGAGTAATCACTTCATTTATAACCATTACGTCGCTGCTTTGCGTAATTTATTCAGTAAATTGGCAATTTTGAGGAAACTCTTGACGAATTTCAAAACAATTCTCTCGTCTCGAAAGCTTTTTAAACATATTTTCGTATAAGTACTCAGCAAACAATATTATACATTTTGACCTACAGATGTTTGATACTTGAAAAGGAAAGGTAAATCAGGATAGCTAAATAACAAACGGTCAGTTAAATCTAATGATTGAAAAGGTTGTGACGACTGAAAGAATAAAAGAATAAAAGATTGACCTGAGTGACGAAAACCTGGCGTTCTGATTCTATGAGACTGGTATGAGGACAGGTAGATAATGATAAATATAAAGGAGCAGGCATTCTACGTTAATATAAAAGTGTTAAAAATCTAAATACCAATGCAGCCAAGACATAACATATAAACGACAAGACAATAACTAAGAACAATTTTCAACGCATAATGCTGTAACGGTATTCTGATGGTGAGTTTAATCCCGAAACTTCAAATTCCCAGGCAAGTCAAAGTTGAGGAGCTTTTGTTACTTAGTAAACTTTGGATTCAGTAGCGTTGCTGTGAAAGTTCGATAAACTTTAGACGTATCTTTTACATTATTACAGACGCTTTCAACGTTTGTCTAAGCTTGTAAATTTATCTTGGAATACTAAGCGGAAGTATTGATATCTCGTTCATTAAACTTTTCCATTTAAAACATAAATATAATTTTAATTATGCTTTAAACATTGAACTTCAATTTAGCATAATTATATAAAAGTTAAACAAACAGAAGAGAACTACATAAACATTATCAATGAATCCAAATACTCATATCATCATCATCATCATCAGCACACTGTTGGACATAGGCCTTTCCAAATTCCTTCCACAGTATGCGGTCCTCCGCCTTCCGCATGCAAAGAATTCCCGCCGTCCGCACTAACTTGTCTGTCCGCCTGGTCCACTAATATAATGAACACTGTATAAAACAGACGTAATAAAATTCATCGCAATTTGTCCGAACATCGTTGCAATTTAAAGTATTACTGCACAATCGCAATCACTTCTGTTACAAATATAGTGAAGAAACAATTTCAACGAAACATTCATAACAATTTATGCTAAACAATTAATTTATATGTGTATTACTTGTAAGAAACTTACGTCCGGTGTTAATAAACCGATGAGGTAGGGCGTGATTATTCCTGATATCGTTGACGTGCCATTGATCATTGCTGTTAAAGAGCCCGCGTAATTTGGCGCCAAATCAAGTGCGTTAACCTGAAATTTATTGAATATAAATTGAATAATATTTCATCTGGAGGACGAGAGAGTGTATCGATATAATATAGAGAAGTGAAACGATAAGAATAGGCAGATATTAAATATAATACGAAGAACAAAAAAAAAATTTGTATCTCAAAATTTTATCTATTTCATCGAGATGGATACCGTTACATTGATTTCAAAGGCATTAGTGTAAAACAATTTTAATAATACCATCTTTAACGCCTTAATAGTATAAAATTTACATTTGCTTTGATGTGTAAACATCGTATGTACAATTGTGAATTTATAATCATGGAAATATTTGTCACGTGTCAATCTCCGGATCAAATCAGTAGCCACGTTATTGATTCGTTCCATCCACCACGTGATTTATTACAATTGAAAACCATTTTTGATAAACAATTAATCAGACAACCCGATCATAAATCGTATCAGTAATCGAGTTAAATTATGGGCATAATTAAAAACCACTAACAACCATTACTGCCCGAAATCATTTTGATTATCATCTATTTGCATATTTGCTATTTTAAAATTATATAGATTACCTATATATCGAAAATTTTCCACATGAAACATGTCAAACTTGTCAATGATATAAAATTTCCATTACTGAACACAATTTTATATTCATTATAACACGTTTGCAAATTACCAAGGTAATATAAGTGATAATATAATTTATTCAGGTTGTATAAATATTCATAAACGTTGAGTTTACCTTCATTCCGCTGTAGAAACCACCCATAAGGGCCATGGAGGCAATAAAATACGCGACAGCTTTGAAACGATCGCAACCGGAATATGATGCCAAGATGATGCATATAGCGGGGCCCGTGGCAGCTAAAAACAAAAAAAAACGCATTTACTGAGGAGAATTTTATGGTACCTGACAAGAAGAGTTAAAGAAATGAATATGCTCTCATAAACATGATATATTAGAAGGAGTACGCTTAAGGAAACTGAGGTAACAGATGATGGGTGACAGGTAGACTAGGAAGACGGAATAAGATTATTCCTTGACTTATAAAGCGGGTCTGGAGATGATGTCAATTTAGAAAATGTTACAATTATTACAAAAAATAATTTGTTTTTTTTCCTTTGGTTCTTTCTTTCTGATTATATAGAAGTATGCTCTACTTTACCAAAATTAAATCAAGGAGGACTACGATTGAAATAAATTAATATAAAACAAACCTATAGTTGTATGAATGATTCTTCCAGTTTTAATGGAATGCCAGCCTTTTTTAACACAACCGTCGCATACCCAGCCAAATATAAAGGAGCTAATCCACATGGCGAGGTAAGGGATGGAAGTAAGAGTGCCTGTTGTGGCGATGTTAAATTTGAGTACGTCTGTCATGTACTTCGGTAGATCTGTCACCATTGTGTAGTAACCCCAGTCGTGTCCTACCTGGGAAATAAAATAACAATCGATTTTGTATCATTTCTTCTGAAAGATTATGAAATAAGTTGGTAGGTACGATGCTTTGTTAATCTTTTGATGAGAATCTTAATTTGTCTTATAAGTACCTATTTATAGATATAGAAGAAAAGATTCCTCGAACATCAGAGAAAATCTTTTTCTGTCTGTCGAACAATCATATCCTGTACATTATAGTCTTTAGAATAATCATTAAATTATTAGAGAATTTAAATAGAAAATTAATTTATTATATTTCTCTATTTGACGTCTCGTTTTATATTGTCTTGAAAATTTAATTAATCTGTAAAAAAGAAACTTACTGCAGCAAACAAAAGAGCCCACACGGGAACAGATCTAACAATAGCCTTCCAAGGGACAGGGTCGCGCACGCTTTTATTGTCGGCACTTGTGACGTGTTCGTTTAAATATTTAAGCTCCTCATCAGATATGTAGGGGTGTGTGTTCGGTGTGCTGTAGCAAAGTATGCTCTGGAATAAATAAAGATTTAAATAGTATTATTAAATTTAAATTTAAAGGTTACTAAAAGAAATCTGTCACATCAGCGAGAGTTAACCAAATAATCACACACACACGTAATTTACAATCTCCTAAATTTTCGTATGCCCTAAGTTATGTAATTTTTGATATAACTTTAATGTAGTCGTTGCAAGTTCTGCCGGCATCCAAAACTTATCCCGCTGCACTGCGAGAAACTAATATAAAGCTGGTTTGTATTTACTTACGAACTAAAACGAATCTAGTTTCATGAGAATTTGTGTATTAATGTCCAACAAACTTCTAAAAATTAAAGTAATAGAGACGCTATTTATGTTAAAGTTTATGAGATGTTCTCTAGGCAAATACGATAGAAGAAAACTATGTCCGTTAGAGTATGACTGCGCTATCAATAGTTAATTAACAACGGGTCAGCGAACATTGAACATAGTAGCCGATATTAATAGTTTATCATATTACAGAAAAACAGTTCAATTTTTCTCTTAACCTCAAACATATGAATTGTATTGGCATTATATTGTACGCTTAGCAGTTTCTAGAACCAATGTAATAAGTTATTTATACATAATATTAACTCACCCAGAATATAAACCATAAAATGCCGAAGCAGCCAAAGAAGTAGAACACATTGGCCCAGTCACCATTCCCTGCCATTAGGAATCCGGACATGAATGAGCCGAATATGTTACCGATTTGTGCCCCGCCGAAAACCAAGGCGCCTTGTCGGGATCTCTCGTGCGGGGGCACCCAGCGCGCTAATACTATCATTAAAGCTGGCATCGTGGGACCCTGGAAAAAATAAGAATACCTACTTATCTGCTTTTTCTATGTTGACAATTGTATACTATTTACATTTTATGTGATGTATGGTGTTTAACTGTACTGCTGAGTGCAATCCTAGCTGGACCTTCAAAGCGAGATTTAAGCTTTATTTTTACAATATATCAATTATAGGTTGGTTAATATAATTTTTGCGTAATTATCATATTCTAGGTCTTTAAATCATTTCTGTTTAAATTATGACAACAGTTATCTACAGCTTATCTATGTCATTAATAGGTTTACTTCAATAAATCTACGTAATAAGTTCCCGTCTTATTCAATTACTATAGTATATGGAGGTGAAATGTGGATTCCAACTGGGTGAAGGGTAACAACATTTTTTTTGCGCTCAGACTTGTCTGCAGCCGGAATGGTTAAAGTTGAATGCATAAAACACGGACACTCAAAATATTACGAAATTTTATTTTGTAGCCAATAAAGTAGCAGACAGTATTTTAGTGCCTGTTAGTTAATTTTTGAAGTTATTGAATTTTAACTATAGCATTTAAATTGCGTTATACGGAATACATATTACTAAGTAAAACTATGTTACACAAGTGCACGTGCACCGGTCGCATAATCTATATTTTATACTAACAGTATTTGCTTTTGTCATAAAGCTATCTATGTCACCAATCAATTACATTGATGATCTTATGGTGACGTTAACCGCAAAAGTTCTATTATATATTTGCGGTTTTCATCTCTATAATGTCTATGTGATTGTTCTAGTGTTTGTTGTATTTATATTACGGACTCAACGTGACATTCGACGTTCACGTGTCTGTGGTCTTATGAACGTGGTTAATTACAACACTGTTATAACAAAGCAAAACACATCCCTATGTGATTGTAATGCTCGAAAATAGAATAAATAGGAGTATATATAGCTGCAAAACTGTTAGCTATATATTTATATATAGATAACATATGTATTAAAATACATAACTGTAGATTATAGATATTGTTTCCATCTACATAAGAAAGTAAGAGTATTAATTGTTTGAAAAAAGAATTTGTCAATTTTGTGGAGCATGCCTGGTGATATCCAATATACTAAATGAAATATCATTGTGCCAAACTCTCGAATTCAAAGTTTTTAAACGTGTTGGACGTATAAATGTTAATTAAAAAAAGTGAAACATAATTTGTTTCAATTCCCTTAAAAAAGTTGATAATTACATTTTGTGATAAGGATTTTATCACACCCACCCTTTGTTGGATATCACAAAGGATTCTAAATTAAAGTAAGCCCGGCGCTAGTGAGCGACTTTGCTTTGATAATTAAGATAAGCTTTGGTTTAACGAAGTTTATTTTAAAGAATAACTAGGATTATAGAGGAGGGTGCGAGGCGGTGTGATCGCGGCTAAATGGTTTGCTGTGAAGCGTTGTCTTAGTTAATAGTTTGAGTTAACTTAAAGCTATTCTTCATTTTATCATCTTTAGCTATTTAGTATTATCTATTTTGAAATATTGTTTATATTACATTGCTAATATTTGTTAGCCACGTTTTAAAAAAAATCAATTACTAGTCTATTCCAAGATTTATTCAATTCTAATTTTATGCAATCCATTCAATGTGATAACATATATCCAACCATTCAAACTTTTATATCAAACGTAGTCGTAATTTACAAAATAATAGGTACATCACTGCAAAATAACGTTTTAGATCATATTAAGAAAAATACAATAACATTACTGTGATAAACATGCGACCTAGTGCGTCTTACCATGTCGAATCTCCAAATATATCTAATGTACTTACTTCTCCCATTCCTTGTAGCACTCTGAGTATAAACAGCCATGTCGCTCCTCCTGCCTTCACCACTACCGGAGTCATAAGCGTGAAGATCGCTGTACTTAATAGTCC
>JAODUI010000002.1:5057370-5068918 GCA_027563995.1 Papilio gigon
ATAGGCGAGAATGGAAGAGAAGAACATGTTGTGCCGACCCTACATAAAGTGGGACCAGGGCAGGAGAAAGAAGAAGTTTACATACTAATGCACATGACACAATACTATCGATAAATGAAGTGTGACATTGATGGGAATAACACATATGTTGTGAATACATCACAATGTATTCATATCACTATATATGACTTGGAAATTTTCGTTGTTTTTAAACGATTAAAACTTTCGTGAGACATTTCACTATACTACTTATAAAACAGCTTAATTCACGTGTCGGTACCGACTAGTTTCTAGCCCAAGATGAGCCCCCGGTAGGCTCGAAACTAGTCGGTACTGACACCGATTTACACGTGAGTTAAGCCGTTTTATACGTAGTATTCTTAGTTTTGCTACCAAAATGTTCGTGAGAAACGGAATTATTACTACGATTAGCCTCTTTGAGCTTCAATCACATTTTGTTATCCATATGACTTCAATCTATGGATACATATTTATCAATTCTAATGTAAGGCATAATTAAAATGACATTATAGCTAAAACATAACTTCACTTATTAATAATATTTTAATAATAGAATACAAACTTGACATTTTGTTATCTTGCACATAATCTTGTCTTGATTTATTAAAGTAATTGAAATTAAAAAAAATCTATAATTTCCGTTTAACATGTGATTTTTTGACTGCTGTTGAAATTACAGTCCAGAGCATTGACATTGTATTTCTTTATAATATTTCTATTTATTACATTCAACAACATTGTTCAGTCAGTTCAGTCACTCGCCACTGGCCCAGTCTGACAAGGGAGAGTCATAACTACGAAATTAATTGAACAAAATTACGTCACTCCTTTGTTTTCTCTATTAAAATTGACTTAAGAATGTTTTCATTGAAATGTTTCCGCAGTAAAAGTCGACAGTTCACATAGCGTTCATCACATTGAATAGAATATGAGGTGTCATAAATTTTGTTGAATCACGTAACTAAGTAACCTTTTGTTTCCCTTAACAGGAAAAAAGGATTTCAAAACGCTATTGACGATGTATACTCTCCATTGTCGGGAACCGAATTTGAGTAAATTATTGAAATAATCGAATTGAATTAATTCGGAAAGTTTCCTACGCTTTCTAAAACTTTGAATAGAATAACAAAAATGTTGTAGTAACTAAGAATACAAGTCAAGAATAAATTTTAAAAGGATTGTTGTTCTTAAATCGAGTTAGCCTTGTTGTAGAATATTCATTGTGTTTCTTCCAAAGTATGCAAAAACAAATGAATTAATTTAAACAATACCTATCTATGGTTTTTGTTATTCAACAGTTGTAAGTAACTGGTTCGTTTATTTCAAATTGTATCTCGTTAAAGTACTAAAAATATAAGCAAATACATGTTTAATAAATATAATTAAATATCATTGAATTAAACGAGAATTTAAAATATTAAGTAATTAAAATGAAAACAATTTATTTTTAATATTTCGAATGTTCACAGCATTGATCGGCCACAATTATAAAAACGAAACAATAAAAAAAAATATTTGGCAATTAAAATGACAGAACACAATCTTACATATGACCTCACGAATTCGCATTGCGTGTGTTTGCTTAATTTAACTGATTAATGCGACAATAATGACGTATTTCTTTTTTAGCAGAGTTAATGTCTTAAAGATATAAACAAATAAACGTGAACTAATATTGAAATATACTGAGTAATACATACAGTAACGACAGACCTATCTATTCACATTTTAAACTATAGTATATCCATGTTTTTACCATTTTTTTTTCTGTTTAAACTTTGAATCTGCGAAATGTCTGTACCTTTACTTTTAACTTACGTATTTTCTATGTTATTATTCTAAAATTAGTGGTCGTCCATCCATAATTCGAATTCGAAAATTATTTTCTTTAGTTCTCTAATAAGAATAGCTTTATGAGCTTGTTTTCTATATTAAGTTTATGTGTGTTAAATTTTACATCCACCGGTTCGCGCAATTTACTTATAAGAGGGTACGAAGATATCATTTCGCGTTTTTATGAAATAAGGTAGTGTCCTAACTCTTCAGTGGACACGTATGGAGAGCTGATGATGATTAATATCATCATTATCAGCTAACTATACGTCCCCACCGAGGGACTCAGAGCCTACCCTATTATAAGGGATGACTAGGCCACCGACCACGCTGGCCCAGTGCGTGTTGGTTGACTTCAATATATCTTTTAATTTCTTCGCTGATATGTGCAGCTTGCATCACCATGTTTTCCTTCACCGTATGAGCGTCGGATCATTTTCATATGCAATTCGAAAATGGAAAAACACATTGGTACATGACGGGGATCGAACCTGTACAATATCGAGTACGGTTTAATCCGGTCAAGCGCTAAACAACTGCGCCACCGACGCTCTTAAGGACAATTAATGTTATAATTATAATTTAATCGAATGTAACATTAACTATTCCTAACAAAGTTTGCTTACCTCGGCTGAATTCGGGTTAAATCCAGTGTTACTTTTGTCATGATTGGACCATATAAAAAACTCTGCAAGCACGAACATGCAATCGCACAACACGAACTGGCAACTCTCAAACTATTTCACTCAAACATTAAAATGTACATTAAAATTACTAAACTACATAAATTACAAATATTTTCTTTGTATTCAAGTTATTTTTTTTTACTATCAAGTCGTCGTCCTCGTTCAAGTTCTGAAAACGAACGAACTGATAACCAGATATTTTTTTTTAGCACACGGACTTATTTAAATATTATTACCCCTTCCTTTAAAGTAACTAAGATAGTGGTTAATAAATACGTGTCTATTGACATGTTCATGACTTTTCATAGCCCTAGTTATTCTGACTTTACAACTTAACGTATACTTTCCGAACACCACTGATAACTTAAGCTATTCACAACTTCAATTTTAACTGATCAATCGAACTGTACAGTTCAAACTGTGCAATAATTACTGTGTTGTAGAGGATGTAGTCACTTGATAACATCTTTATATAAATAAAAATTGTGCAAAGAATATTCGAAATACAAAATACAAAACTTGTTAAGGAAAATACTCCGACCTCTGCTTTAATCAGGTTGTTTAATATTTCCTGCGGTTTAACATATATATATTTGACTGACTTACCGTGAAGAAAGATTTATATTCCAAGTGGCTTTTGTTGAATTGTTAATTTAAGGAAAATCAGATTCGAATAATTTCTATAAGCACTAGATACAATTTGACCTTTTGCGGTGTTCCACTTACAGAATTAACTTTTTCCTTGTTTTTTTTTTATTTTTTTATGAATTCTATACTAACGCTGGACCACAATCCCACCCGATGCTAAGTGATGATGTGGTCGAAATATGGTACATGCTAGTTTAGGAAGGAAACAAACTGTCTCTTCATATAAATAAGTAACAGTAAAAAAATTACGCTCTACCATTAACCGACAATTCAACAGACACAATCAGAAACTGTGTCTGGTTATTGTTTCCACGATCTCTCGATTGGTTAGAAAGGTTCAAATCACTGTCGCTTTTAAGATTATATACCGCTCAATTTCCCGACTATATTTTACATTATTAAACAAGCCCAATTTTTTGCAAAAGAAAATCGTCTTCACATTTGTGAAAAAAAGGAGACAATTGATTTATATTCTTAATATAAAAAATGGCTCGGAATAAATAATAATAAATAAATTCTCAATTCAATATAATGTCACACATACTTAAATACACATACATAAAAACATACATACGCAGTAAACATATTACTCTCCTGGTGGTAGTATCAAACACAAATTTGATTTAAAAATGTATTTAGTAATATTGTATTTGATCTTATAAATATATATCAACGAGAGTGCTATAAAATGCTACTAAATATTAACACGCCAAACTCTATTCCGTTTTGTAGCGCAGGCTTGTCGAGGTCGATTGCTCAATCAAGTGTACAGACCACTGAACGTGAAAATTTTTAAATGTTACATTTTAACGCTCTACAAAAGTTGATTCTCTCGCGTCATACAATAATTACTAGAGTAAGTACATATTGAAAAATAATATGTTATATTAACTTAATGCCCAATTTTATTAATTTCCGAATATTTCTTTTAACGATCTTTGGTAAGCTTGAAAAAGCTTGTGTTAAGTCCGGGACACTTTTTGAATAACGGTATTCGAACCCACAACGCTAGATCGGATGTCCCTACTCTTAACCATTAGGCTATCGGCGCTTCAGACTGTTATATCCCATAAAAGGTACTTTCCCGCGCGATAATCATTTTTTTTATTATAAAAAAATAAATGTGCGAATTCACACCAAGAATACGACGAGAATAATAAATTTAATGAGCAATATTACTTTGAAATTCAAATTGTATTGTAAATTTTTTTGTTGAGAAAATAATCAAAATGCTTATATTTTAATTCCGCATAAATGTGACATGATTTTAAATCTTAATAACGGATGGATGGATGGATTTATCACACAACTCCAGAACGTACAAACGAATTTAGACGTAATAAGACAGACTATAGTTTGTAATACATAGGCTACTTTGTACAAGTCAGTTTGTTTTTTTTTTAATTACACGTTAATGCTATCGCGGGCGACATTTAGCATAGATAACAAAAAAATAATAATAATAACCTACCTACCGAACCTATTATACTGTTATTACTATACTGTTTTTAATAATTCGATGAGGACTTAGGAATAACAATCGAATTATTGTATGATGAAAATCGAATGAGAATTGTTGCTCAAGCAAAACTTACTTATGTTATTATTTTGGGTATTTAAATATTTTTTTCCTAATATTTCTTGTAACCGATTTGGTAAGCTTATAAAAGCTTGTGTTAAGTCCAGGACAATAGTTGAATGACGGTATTCGAACCCACAACGCTAGATCGGATGTCCCTCCTTTTAACCATTAGATTAAGGTTATTTAATACGTCCCTTGCAGAAATGTCGTGTTGTTGAATTTCGTGACGTCACTTTCTCGCGTGAGATACCAATTAATACAGCTATTGTTAAATTCATGCAAACGACTGTTTTGTCTATTGGTTACAGGTAATAATAGTAAATAGGTTCGCGTATTACTATCGTTAGAGTATTGTGCTTCAAGAGTAGAGTTAATACTTACTAAACTATCGCATACCATCCAACGACCATATCATCATCATCTGTTCACTGTACGTCGCCACCGAGGGGCTCTTAGCTTACCCTATCATTAAGGATGACTAGGCCATAGTCATCCACGCTGTCCCAGTGCGTGTTGGTTGACTTCACACCTGTCTTTGAATTTCTTCCCCGATATCTGTAGGTTGCATCACGATGTTTTCCTTCACCGTAAGAACGTCGGATAATGTACATATTCAATTCGAAAATGGAAAAACACATTGGTACATGGCGGGGATCGAACTTGTACAATGTCGAGTATGAACTGGTCCGGTCATGCGCTTAACAACTGCGAGACTGATGCTCTACCATATCTTTCGACTATATCATCACTTAAAATTAGTTGGGATCGGAGTCAAACGTCAAGTTAGTTATTATTAAAAAAGTTGTTAGTAAAGATTTGGCTTTGAGAGATAAATCACGGCATGTGATGCCGGACACTGACATATGATGACCATGTTAGACAAGACTGCTACAGCAGAGATTGACTGAATATGATATCAAAGCCATGCATGGGATCATCATTATCATCACCCTGCCCTTTTCGTTACGGAGGGTCGGCACAGTATGTCAATATCAAATATTTCTGTCAGCCATATCACTTATTTCTTACTCATATCCTTTTTATAATGCAAGACGTTTTCTCGAAATGAAATAAGGTAAATGTTTTACCTATGTAGAAAACTGCAAAACTCGAATAAGCACGTGATATTGTAATGTATTTCCCCGTTTGTATTGTCCCATCAAACGAGTTATTCACATAAAAAGAAGACGATCAAGATAATGAAATATTAACATTAAGTTAATTATAGGTTTCTTTTGATCAAAGCGATGGCATAATATTTTTTCCCAGACATAACATGCATACATGTTTGGAAATACGTCCGTTACACTGGGAAGTCATATAGATTTAACAAATTAATACGTTCTATGGAATTCGACTGATAGTTCATCCCGAAGCATTTCATAATTCGCCCTTCTTTTGTTTTTATTTGAATTCTTGTTTACGCAAGTTTGCTTTAGACTTTAAAGAGCAAGTCAAGACCCAATACTTTCAGTACCATCTGTTAAAGTAGTAAGACATTTTTTTACATATTATATGTGTTAAGGTGACAAATATTTAGTAAAAATAACGTCAACATTGCTATTTGTTAACTAAAAGTATTTCTGCCAAGTAAAACGAAATCTTTACAAGAAACATATTTAATATTTGCATCACGTACTCGGTTTTCATGTAACAACATTGGTGAAGTACCTCGCAAAGTCAACATAAAAATAATGTTTATTAATACATTGTTATTTTAATTATGTATTCATATTCACTATGTATTGTATGTATTCATATATATTCATATACATGATTAAAATTGCCTATGTCAAAAAGCCTATGTCCAACAGTGGGCAGACTTAGGCTGATGATGATAATGATGATTCATATACGAAACACTTAATTGAATAAAATGTTCAAAATTAATTTGTATCCGTAAATTTGAACAAAAAACAAGGACTTAGTTATTTCAAAACGTGAATTAATAAAATATGTTTTACTAATATTTTGAGAGCGTCGGATGCGCAGTTGTTAGGCGCTTGACCTGAACGGACCGTACTCGACATTGTCCAGGTTCAATACCCGTCATGTACCAATGTGTATATCAATTTGCGAATTGCATATGTATATTATCCGACGCTCTTGCGGTGATGGAAAACATCGTGATGCCTGCACATATCACAAAGATAAGTGTGAAGTCAACCAACACGCACTGGGCCAGCGTGGTTGACTATGGCCTAGTCGCCCCCTAAGATAAGATTTCCGCGTAGACGGAGTCGCAGCGTTTAATATTAAATAATAAGCAAATCATATCATTCATTCAATATAGTATAAAAATAATTTACAAAATAACGCATCTTTTTATAATTTACAAATCAAAGGAGTTCTGACGTAACTTGATCCAACCGCAATTTCATTTTGTATCGACCGACCATACTCATCAGCTTTGTATAGTGTAATAAAGATTGGCAACTGGAGGTTCCTACCTCCATTTATCACTCTATAAAAAACCTCCTGGTTTTTTTATAAAGTGATGAGCATAAATGACTTAAAATAATGATACGATAGTTTAACTATTAAGGTAAGATAATATGAAACATTGATATTCAAGAAAATGTCGTTTTAAAAACTTTTAAAAATCTATATAATTTGATGTACTACTTATAAACCGACTTAACTCACGTGTAAATCGGTGTCGGTACCGATAAGTTGGTAGGGTGAGCGACGGTCCACGAACGCGCTATAGTACCAAACCCACTCACCCTGAAGAAGAGCCCCCGATGGGCTCGAAGCTAGTCGGTGCCGACACCGATTTACACGTGAGTTAAGCCGTTTTATAAGTAGTATAGTGAAATGTCTCACGAAAGTTTTAATATTTTATTAATCTGATGTGTTTCGTTTAATTTAAATAAAATTAACTTCAAGGTAATTCATGATAAATGTATGTATTTTTTGATAACATTCAAGTTTATGCAAATATAGTTATTTTAGTTTATTATTTTATTTCCGCTACTTGATAATACTTTAATTGCTAACACAACTTGGAACTTCAAAAATTCTAAACGAATCTGATGAAATGTTACACAGAGACAGATTACTGGAATAAAGCATAGATAACTCAATCAGTTTTTTTTTTAAATTTCGATCGGACGTAGTCTCTAGTAATAGCTAACATGTCATAAATAATAAATTACCAAGAGTTTTACCGACCCCAAAATATATTGCTTTAACCACAAACATCACAGTTAGTAATTATGTTAACGCTTAAGCTAAACTATCGGACGTGTAACAAGTGACAGTCTAAGCCGAGGTCTCGGGGACTCTTGAGCCCAATGACTCTATAAAGAGTCCACCGCAGTGACGTAAGAACTTGAACGCCTCCGAATCCGGTAATATAATAGAAATAAAAGGCAAAGACGAAGTTCCTGAGGGAACTCTCGAGCTCTAGTCATTCGTAAAGGAAGTTTAGGCTAAGCAAACTCGCCCTGTCATCTCAAGCCCGGTGAAACTGTAAATGCCTAAAGGTAAACAGTGACTGCTCATAAAAAAAAATCTAACATTCCTACTAATACATGCAATAAAAAGACTGACAAAGTACACTATATAAAGTTTTTAATCTCAGTTCTTATACGTTTATATTATGATCTTGATATATATTTTCCAAGTATTTTATAAGATACGTTTTAAATACTGTTACGACATTATCAAAACTATAACAGTGCAGCGCCGACAGTCGCCGTGAAATCGATACGATTACATAAAATAGCGGAAAAGATCTCGATTGCATCGCATTCCGTTCATATTTATAATTCACAAGAATGAACTATAATAATATTCACATTATGGCTATTCTTAATACTACAATGAGTTTATTAACATTGTTACATTACATTTTTTTTTTCATCCGCGTAAATATAGTTTCACTAATTTCTAATTTGTGTTACAAGTTTGTATATATTTTTTCCATGTCAATATATTCGAAAAAAACTATCGTCTTTTAATACGTATTTGTTTCCTACGTTATTTTACAAATGTACCTAATGAAAACTTTCAAAGGTATGCCCTAGCATCTTACAAGTATCTCAGTTCATGCGCAAATGGTAAATGAATAGGTTTTATAATTGTTGTAAAGTAAATAATCGTATACAATTAAAAATAGTCAAATACAATTTAAGGAGAATTAAATTGGTAAATTTTATTTTTATTTATCCACTCAAATTAAGTTAATTACATAACAAAATACCACCTAATGAACAACAAATATTTTAAATTATAGTTAGATAATTACATCAAAATTTCCACTGAAAACTAAAACAAAAAACAGTACTTACAATTTTCCTGTTCAGTGACTTTTACTTTTGTTTATACTTTTTGCACACTCAACAATTTCCCATTCAACTTATATCACAAATAAAACGTTCGTAAAACAAGCGTCTTTAGAGCCGTCGCCGCTCGACTGCTCAAGTTCGTTGAGTTGCGCGCGCGCAGCCTCCGATCAAATTCAGACGTAAGTCAGCGCAGATGTGTTAATACGATTAAATTGCATAGTATTAACATACCATTCAATTCAGAATACAATCTTTGTATTTTAAATCTGCACGTTTAAACATTTAATTTTTAAATAGAGTATAATTCCAACGTATGGTCTTACGCTCTTCACACGAAGAAATGATTACGTTAAGATAATGAAGTAGGTTAATAATGGATATATTTACAATAAGCACAAGTATTAAGATTGTTGTAAACACTTGTAATGCAAAAGGCACTCTGTAAGAGATTTGCGAGTATAAAGTTAATTGGCTTTTGCGAAACCTCAGCAACTTGATGCGGTTTGTTGAAGACTTTTCCGATAAGATTAGAAAGATCAATTAACTTCTATTAGTAATTACTGCAAATAATTTACTGCTAATTGCCGTTAAATACTTTGTTGTTAAATACTTTAGGTTGTTATTAAATATATATTAACTGTTCATATGTGACTTAACGCGCATTAAAATCTCGAACTATTCAAGTCGACTTTTTTTTACTGTGTAATGTGATAAATAACCAAGTAGATAACTGATTTCGCCAAAATACCGAAGTGATCAATGACCATAGACATCAACACAATATACAGATAAGTTGCCCACATTATTAACTAGTAAAGATGAGCCAGAATATACCCCCTGTCTGTGCGTCCCCTCCCCTGTCATGTCCTATCCGTTTGCAAAACCCTACCATGTCAAGACACCTCACCTTTGACATCCCCTCCTCTGTCATGTGCAATTCTGTTAAGTCCTCTACCCTGACACGACGACTCCCCTTTCCATCCTTTCCTATAAAGAAAAGAAATTGGAACTCCGGTACGCAAACTGATCAGATCAAAACGAGGAATTACTTACAATTCGCGTCTGTCTTCAGTGTGGTCATAGTAGTGCAACGGGAAAACAGGCCATTATTGTAAAAGATTTTATTGCTACCTCTACTAGAAACTTCTATGGTCTAAAGGATGGTAATAAGCAGAATGAAGTGTAAAACAATTGAAGGTGTTTTCTTAATAATTTCCTACAGCGACGACATTAGACACGGCGTCCGAAATATTACAAAGAGCGAGAAACGTCATTTGATACACATTACACGCGTCATTTGTGATCATAACTGCTTACATACGAGAATATACTTTTGATGAATAATTTGGATTACATGCGGTAATGATTTGTGTTACTGCATAACTCTGTGTGTTGTTTGCGAATTTATCAGCGTGGTGATGGTATCAGCTACATTATAAATTTTAATGTTTAAATGCATGAATATAGGTTTGTTAGTAAGTGAGTCCAGTATCTGGGTAAAATTTGGTCTAAAGATAGATTACTCTTTGGAACAGCGTATAGTATACTTAGTTTTTTTTAAGTTCTACGTTTCTTTTATTAGCGACCCCGTTTCAGGGTCTCACGATTCGCTGGCAGAAAATATTCTTAGAAATTCCGTGTTTACAATAAATGAAAATAATTTGGCAGACGCTTTTAGTATCTCCTCAAATATTTAATAATCCTACTGCTCGAAAATAATAATCTTTGTCTTATGTAAAGGTATGAGAGTGGGGTGTAAGGTTTGTTAGTATTAAAAGGCTATCTCAAAACATGGATAAATACAAAAGAACATGACTAATATTAGAAGGTCATTCTAAAGAATGTAAGCAATGCTATTCAAAAAATATAATGCATACAATCAAGCTTTGTCTTTTTATTAAAATTTCACACGTTTACCTAACACACCATGGATATTGAAATAAGATGGGTCTGATTCATACCAACAATTAAAAATGTTTTTAGTTTTTTTTAATTTCAAGTATGATGTAATTTTGTCATGTATTGTCGTAACCATCAACTTGCCCTTCTCTGTACGGAGGGTTGGCAGAGTAAATACTACTTCCATACATCTCTGTCAGCCGTCATATCTGAACTCACACACTTTTTACGCATATCTTTCACACAGTTCAACCACACCGTCTTCGGTCTTCCTCTACCTTTATAGCCACATTTGTTACAGACATGAACATAAAACAGACATTTAGATAAAAGCCTTGGGATCTAAAATATGTTAACAGAAAAACAATTGAAACGCGTTTCTTATGTTATATTTAAAATAAATAGTGTACAGTTATTGAAATTAATCTTTGGCGATTGGCGAGTGATCGTGTTTGGGGTGTACAATTTTCTTCTCAGTATCGGTTTGTCTTTTCTTGAATGTTCCATGCCCATATTGCATTAGAGAGTATTCTCCTTCTCAACTTCCCCCCATCAGGCACATGTGGTGCCACCATCTTCGTCTCCAG
>JAODUI010000002.1:5078350-5092209 GCA_027563995.1 Papilio gigon
TCCCATTCCCTCGATTCCGGTGACGATTCCGTACATTTCACTATACTACTTATAAAACGGCTTAACTCATGTGTAAACTTAGTGAGCGACGGGCCGCGAACGCGCTATAGTACTGATCCCACTCACCCTGAAGATGAGCCCCCCGATTGGCTCGAAACTAGTCGGTACTGACACCAATTTATACGTGAGTTAAGCCGTTATATAAGTAGTATACCATATGTAATATCTGAGTATTCTTATAAAGGAACTATTTGCATATATATGTATAGTCCTCTGTCACAATTGAGCTGGATAGTTAAACATTACGAGGTACGTAAAAGACACTAGACATAAAATATAAGATCCAACTTCAAATTCTATCTTTCTATTTAACTTTGACAACATTGTAATCCGCTTTCTCAGGTAGTTCGATTTACAGAATTAAAGATACTTTTTAAAAGAAAATATTCTTACCCACAAGAAGAACCAAATAAGACCTAATCCGCCAAACATGTAGAACACGTTGTCCCATACACCGTTGTGCATGATCAGACCGGAGAAGTAGGATCCAGCAATATTACCAATTTGCGCGCCTCCGAATACTATAGCACCCATACGACCTCTTTCCTCCCTTGGCGCCCACCTTGATAGCATCACCATTAATCCTGGCATCGTTGGACCCTAAAAAAAGTGTAAGAAAAAATTACCAATCGTTTTTCGAAATACTAAGTTTTATGTCGTGAGTGATATCCATATCATAAGAATGGAGAAACTTAAAGACATGATCGTCGTAGATTCGAACCCCGCCGTCTTTTAATTTTGCAGTGTTAACAAACAAAAGTCTTAACCAGTTGTTGCAATACAAATTCTTCATATTCATATATATCTAAATGTGCTTACATCTTATGACAGTTTACTATCTATTGTTCTGTATCAAATTTGATTACTTGTAAAACATAAGGTGTTAACGTAATCCACGAGAGCATTATCTGAATTACACTTTCAAGTTCAAAATATTCTAAAACCTAATACAATTCTTAA
The DNA here is from genome assembly GCA_027563995.1 of Papilio gigon. Taxonomy (NCBI): domain Eukaryota; kingdom Metazoa; phylum Arthropoda; class Insecta; order Lepidoptera; family Papilionidae; genus Papilio; species Papilio gigon. The sequence continues at coordinate 5,079,371 of JAODUI010000002.1, forward strand.
TCACGTTTAACGGCTTATTGAAATGTAAAACATTGTGCATTTTAAGTATTTGCATTTAACATTTACTTTGAATAGAATATAACACTCAACGACATACATTAGGTGTCCTTAACGTAGAAGATAACATCGTAACGTCCATTTCAATATTCATTTGCGATCATTCAAATAACACTCAAAATTCCACAATAATACGACGCAATCTATACGAATACAAAATCAAAATACATCTTTAACTTTCAGTACGACTGTCATAAAAATTCAAGATGTTTAATAATATTGAAATACATTCATATTTACGACTTTAAAATCTACATCAAATAATACCACTTACCTCTCCTAAACCTTCGATGACTCTAAGGATGAATAGTGCGGTCGCTCCTCCCATTTTGACAGTGATTGGGGTGATGAACGTGCATATCGAAGTGGACAGTAGGCCGAGGCCGAGTACCCATTTACCCCCGTATCTCTCCGCCAACATTCCTCCAGGGATATGAGTTAGGATGTAACCGTAGTAGAATGAGCTGAGAAGCAACCCTTGCGTTGCTTCACTCCATTCGAAAACAACCGTCTGCAAAGGAAAATAAATGTGTGTGTGTGAACCAACTAGCCTTAGTTTTGTATAGAAAATTTTATTCTATTATTTTCACTTTTTTATACATAAATAATGTTGTCACTTTTTTTCCATTTCCATCACTCGTTACACATTACGCTTTTCAATTATCTACCACGCCATCTATTGGTTATTATTTTGAAAATTGATCTACGAGTTACTGATACTACGTTACTAACTACGTTCTAATGTAGCATTTCATTTACTTAGTCATCGTTACAGATTCATAAGTGCAACCTATATATCATTATTTAAGCTTATTTCAAGATATTGCATTTACCTAGGATTTAGATAAGGTGTTTACGTTTAGGCTTCAAGATTTATCGCGCACTTGAGGGATGCATTATCTTTTACATTACGATTGTTTAGAACTGTTACATCATTTTATCAAACTCTTTAGATTTAAAATCTACCAATGTGATATTTATTTATGTCATCAACAAAAATTACAGTACGATATCAAAGGGATGTATGTGCTGATATTAACTGACTCACTTATCTTATGATCTTAACTATATTACTGTCAGTGTCTGAATAATCTCCATCATCATCGTCATCATTCGCCTTTGCCTGCCCACTGTGTCTGAGTGTCTTTTAATAAAAAAAAATTCTTACGTCGTCTCGCTTAAGATATCCGTGTAGAGCACTACTGTTGGACACGGCGCTCATGTCCGGACAGGCGTCCGGGTCATAGTGAGCGTCACCTTCCACTGCCACCGTCCGCTTTACCATCTGAGTGATGGCAAGATTCAAGCAGACACGCATCGTGTATGCATTGGCCACAGCCAGCAGTGCTAGGATAGCCAACACGTACCGCTGGGGTATGATGAATACTGCAATAAATCATATACACGTTTTGTTTAATAAAATAGACGCATCTAAACAGTAGAGTATCGGTGGCTCAGGTTAAGCCTTCTAATCTGCAGGTTCTGGGTTCGATCTTTGCCGTGTATCAACGTGTTTGGATATTAGTGATGATGTACAATGAACTCATAATCCAAATAGTTAAACTCTTGATTGATAAAGTAATATTGATAAATCAAAAAAAAACATTTTATAAATTTAGTTCACGATAACCACCTGATCACACCGCTCGTTTTCCCTCTTCTTTTATGAAATAAGAACAGAATTCTACACGTGAGTTATGTCGTTTTTATTAGTAGTTTAGTAAAATGTCTCACCAAAGTTTTAATAGTTTAAAAACAGAATTGTTTTATTTGTTTGTTATACAATAATTTTTAAGCGATTTGAATATAACTCGATATTATTAATTATGAATAAAAGTAAATTGGTACATACATTTTGACAAGGCTAGTCTCCATCCTGTAAGCATTTTGCTATCCTTATGTCTGAAATCAACAAAAGCACTGTTACCAAAACCTTGTTTTTCATTTGAACATATCGATTATCTTTTATGCTTTATAAACTACAACTGTCACATTTGAATGTTAACACAATAATACTCGTAAGATGTCCAGAAGACGACTATTTGATAAAAATTTAATAAGGAAAAAATCCTCCGATGGTGTGTACTCGACCGAATGAGTTTATTTTTTTTTTAACGACAACTACTGAATTTTAGTCTCTATTTGTATAGTATTAAGGTCGGTATAAAGAATGCCTATAGGGTAATAAGTCATTATTCATGTCAACGTCAACGGAACTCTCAATGAGTTATCTTTACCGGAAAAAAATCCGGAAACAATCCGACTATGACTTTTTTCAAGGAAGGTTGGCATCTCCAAGGATCTACTAAGCTAAAGTGAAAAGTGTTTGGAATATCTTTTTATCAGCAGTTACACTTTCTATCGACACGAATCTGATAAAGTACATTTTGAATTACGTTCAATTGTAATTCAAAAGGATAGACATTAAGTAAGTCTTGTCAATGCCATGTAAGAATTGGCGTAATTGATTATACCGCCATTGGTGCCAGATTAGGTTTTTGATTCAATTTTGTTTGAAAGCAAAAAAGCTTTAATTGAGACTACCTGTTCTCTTACGACTACTGCATGAAATTCTTGCTTAACAAGTATTATCATTTTACTCGCCCCCTTAAACCTGACATATGTGTAGGGCTAGTTTCTACAAAAAAAAACAATTCGAATCTGTACAGCGGTTACTGAGTTCAAATATAACCAAGTTTAAAATTGTTTGTGTTTTACATAATAGTATAGAAGTGGATTACGTTAATTTAAATAGTCAATAGTCGTTCCAAACAAATGACGATGCATATGGATCGCGTATTATTTAATTTCTAGAGTTCATTAGTGAGTGAACTCATTACAATGTTCGACTTTTGGTTCGTCATCAGCAAGTGCGTAATTAATGTTAAATAATTGAGATAAAATTATTATTTTAATTCCTATCTTTTGAATTACATGGTGTATTAATTGATTACATTAATTTGTATTTATATACGTTAATAATGATGTCATGGTTTAAATGCTTTTTATCAATTCGCTTCTTCTTAAGTACTTTAACGTCGTATTAATGATGATATTTTACCGGCGTTGCTTTGTTTTTTTTTTCCTTTTTACAACAGTCGAACAGCAATATTCGAATTAGGAATGGCACGAAATAAAGAATAAAATATCATTTCTGTGTCATTGCATTTTTTTTTGCTTTTCCTTATCTGATTTGATAAGGGCAAGGAAAAATCAATCACTTATTCTTTATTCAAATATACTACAGGAAAACACAAGGGCGATAGCCTAAAGGTCATTTTCGAGACCAAGGTCAGCGAGCATCTTCGTGACAAACAACATTAAATTTATGTCAGATTAATTAAAAAATAGATCAAGTTATAGAAAATTCGACTTGGTATTTTTTTAATTAGTCATATTTCTCAGTCTCGCTGCCAGGCGCGCTGCGACTGTGAGTACAACCATAATTCACTCATCCTGATGAAGGACCCCCGACGGGTCTGAAACTAGTCGGTACCTAAACCGATCTACAGAGTAAAGCTGTTTTATTAGCAGTTTAGTCTTGTTTATTAAATCAAAGGTACACGTTTAATATAATGCAAAGTTTTCACTACATATATTAAAATATGATGTTTCCACATTTACCATGAAATGTAAAGCAATCAGGTTATGGGATATTTTCGAGGTATTTTTAAGTGTATTACATTATCAATGCATATTATCCTCATTAAAAGGTCAGTAAGATGTAACATAAGTGTGCCACATCGTGGCAAGGTTGAACATTATTTTATGCAATAAGGATAATAGTTTTTGACATTGATAAAACTTCTTTTATCTTACATGATCAGTCCATATACAGCCTCAACGTGAAGCTTACTCTAAATTAATGTATGCCTTAATTTACGCTGACCTAGTACGATAAAAAGCTTTTGATTTTGCGAAATTACAATTTTAAATCTTTTGGTAAACTATGATTTTTTAAACAAATTTTATATGTTTGTTAACCATTTGACTGTGTGTCAGTTTATTATAACACTTGAATCGATGTTTACAGAACTACTAAGGATTCGAGGTATATGAAATCAAGTCACGTTACAAGTGACGTTACATCTGCTTTTTGACGTTGTTACATTCTGTACAGATTTGTGTATTGTAGTGTATTGTTATCAATTGCAGATAGAATCTCAAACTCGGCATGAATGAAAGTCATAAAAACAAAGTCGAGTCTCTAGTTTACCATAGCCTTACTACTGTATGAGATAAGATACTGCAAGATGTACCATTAGCTATACTAACAATATCATTACCAAGGACTGGGTACGCTCTTTTAAAGAATACTAGTATAAAAACGCATAGTTTCGTAGCTAATTAATTATTTTTATTTTTAATAGTTGAAGATTAACAAGCAGTATTCATACAGCTAAAAGTGAAATGACCACTAGCCATTGAATGCAATGATAGGTAAAAAGTTCATGAGAAAGTAATGTATTTCGCGCGTATGTATTTTAAGTATACGGGTCTCTATTCACATATGTCAATTGCATTATGACCTCCTGCAGCTTAAACAATTGAACTCATCTTCATGAATCTCCCCTTTCCCCTAAGCAGGGTTGGCAGTACGTACTACTCTTCCATACATCTCTGAGCCGTCATATCAGATCCTACCCTTACCCACCTAACTCGTATCCGCTTTCACACAATCCTTCCACACATTCGGCCTTCCTCTACCTTAATAGCTACATTCAAACTCACCAACTTCCCGTTAAAAACATGTGTACTGATATTTCCACTTAATATGTTAAGTGTTTCATACACTTAGTCTGATTTACCGAATGTTTACTTGTTACTGATTCGAACTGCTCATGGTATTCACATTTGTTTGTCAAACGAAAGTATTTTCCAATGACAATGAAAGTAAGGAAATATAAAATTCGATTGGTAAATTACGAAACCAAAGCACGAGTTATCCAAGGTCGATGTGAGATAAACTGACGGTATTCGGGTTCTGTTTTATTATAGATGTCATAGTAAAGTCGAACCGTTTGCCGATCTTATCTTATGGCAATCGCAAAACGAAATGCAATCATAAATAGATATTTCTTTAGATTGATGAGTTTTGTGACATTATCTAAAACTAGAAATTCTCGACTGTTTCCCCCGTAAATGCCAATACTGAATACTGATACATGATTATTCAAGATTTTCCATCAATTTTAAAATATACTTTGAATAAATAAGCATTAAACTATTTAAAGAAACATTTAAAACATTTTTTTTATTTTATTCATTATAAACCCTAAGTACTTTGTTCATCATCATCATCATATCAGCCGCACGTCGCCCACTGCTGACCGTAGGCCTCCCCAAAGATCGCCACGACGATCGGTCCTCGGCCGCCCTCATCCAAGATGCTCCCGCAAACTTAACTAGAGTAAGTACTTTATTGAATTATTTAAAATGGAAATGAAAAATACTCCAATATAAATACTCGAAAACTAATAGAAAAAAAAACATATCTTCTATAGTTAGCTTAGATATAGCTTACGAGTATAGTACTATAAAACAGTTCCTTTAATAAAATTACACTTTTATTGCTGTTTTGTTTTCTTTCATTAAACTTTACCAAAGTACTAAAACAACATAAATCTGGCGTCTCATTTATTTGCTCTTTTTCATTTTTTTTTTATTTTTCTCTGTTCATTTATTATTCCTTTAATTTTAATCACTGTTTTCGTTACTATGAAAGAAAAATAAATACTTACAATAGCAAACACAAAAAACAGTTTCCAATTTCACTATAATTTGATGTCACTTAGTGTGTCTCGAGAGCACATTCATACTTTAAACTACGAATATACAAATGTAACTCAAAGTGATCGGGATGGCGTTACTCGAGCTAGTGACGTGCGTTAACGATTAAATTGTTGTCTTGACTAAACATTGTAGCGAAACAAAACGAAAATATAGCGAAAACACGAAATATAACCCAGTTAAAAAGCTATTGATTTGTTCATGCAATATATATAAAAATATTTAATTAATTAGAAAGTCGATTTAATAAGATAATCTTTTTATAAATCGGTGTTAGAATTAGTTTTTTTATTGTTATTAAATATTATCGTTACTTCACTAATATTTATTGTAACCATTAAGTCTTAGTAAGCTTGAAAATACTTGTGCTTGGATATGCTTTACGATGGGATTCGAACCCAAGACCGCTAGGTCGGTAGTCCGTATTCGTAACCGTTAGGCTATTGGATTATTGGTTATAAAGTTACTTATACATTAGGTAATGGAATTAAAAAAAAATTTTAGAATTAAAGTTATAATTTGGTTAAATGAATAAAATTTTGTTGGTACTTTAAGCAGTGTTAAGAGCATTAATTTTAACCAGTTAAAGTAACCAGTTTCAAAGAGGCCTCTATAATTAATTGATTTGCTATACAAGAGTTCAAACCTATAAATAATAGTAAAGTACTTTTATAATAATGGACTTCATTGATAACCACTGAACCCTTTACAATTATTTATATTTAAATTAGTATTATTACAACCTTTTTGCACTCATGTGAAAAAAGTTATTAAAACTATTTGCAGATAAAACATAAAAAAAAATTTAAATGACTACAAAGAATTTGGTCAAGAAAATTATAAAGTTCCTTAGGAGATTTTAAACAATTTTAGTTAAAGTTTTAAAATTAATTTCTTTTTTTTTATTAGCACTTAACAATGTTTTATTTTTTCAAAATTAGAGAAAAAAAAACAAAGTAAATGTTGATTTTTACTTACTATGTGGTTATGTTGTTCATCGAGCACGGTCGATCTTCTTTGTATACAAAAGTTTTCTAACTGAAATCTTTCGCGTACTTTTGCGTAGTTTTGGAATAAAACGCTATCAATCTGATTGACGTTATCGTCTTCATTCAATACGTTTGAATCGAGCCGATATTGTTTTTATTATTATTATTAACTTTACTAAAAAAAAATAACAACCAGCCCGTTATTTTATGGCTTTCTTTGACTCTAATGTAAAATTATTAATCAAAGAAAATACGATTTACACGAAAGTACAACATTAAATTGAAAAATTTTAAAACAGTCATTTGTCAATCATAAACAATTTGTAACCCTCAATGGTATTGGATCTTTTTATTGAAAATTTCATTAAATACTTTTTGTCAGTCTGATTCTTTACCTCATACTACTGTGTAAACACTACAATCGCAACGCTCGCAAAAAACAAACCAGCTGTCACTTTGCAAGTTTTTCGTCTGAAATCCGCGCGCGAGATAACAACGATCTAGTTTGTTCAATGTCAACATTTCTTACATCAAATGTATTTGAACTGAATAAAATCCTGTCATTTTTATATTACATTAGTTACACAAGAATTATCTTCCTGAACTTTGAGCGGTAGGCACTACAACATTTCCACCCATCCACTGTGAGGAACAGGAATTTCCACTTTTCTATTGACTCACATTCTGTTTCATACCTATACTTTAAAAAATCCTTCTTATTAAAAACGAAATACGTAATTCCTTCTAGTTGACGCTCACTTTCAATGTGGTCGTAGTATTCACTATTTCAATTTACTATAATTCACTATTAGGTTCTTACTATTGGTAGGCGAATTCATACGCGACTTGGTGGTCTCTTCAGCGAAGTCTGATTATTTTAACATTACAGTATCTTTGAGGGGATTCTCATTAAGTGGGATGGTGGAGTCGACATTAACGGCACTATTTTTAAATATGAAGCCCGGTAACACAAATTGCCCTATCAGTAACAGCGTTATTATGTATCTTATAACCTATAATTTAATAATGCAATTAATATGCTTATTAAACCGGTTCGCCGTTTAAATGTCTTATCAATTACGAATTTGCTTGTCTTTTTATACAAATGAATTTAAAAATAACTTAAAAAACATTGTTGTTGTTAACTGGCCTGTTTTATGTCTGTTACATTAAGCAGCCATTTAATAACTGATCGATTTTTATAAATAAACTAAGCCTTTGTTGGTGCTATTAAAGTTATATAGTATTGTTTTAAATTTACGATCGGATTATTTTGAACAATGATGTGAAAAAAATATTAAAAAGATTTGAAGTTTCAGAAATCTTCCGTTTCAAAATGAATGCAAGTCCGTCAATGGTATTTTGCACGGAAGAATAGGGACGGAAATTCGAATCTATATTTTATAGGGGGAAAGTATGCATATTTTAGGGCTTTGGTAATGTTTACATATTTATTCACCTCATTGTATAAGTCTCTCTAAATGTCTTGGCGGCTCAAGGCCATCGGCGCAGCGCACTGACCTCCTGCTGCGTCCCTTTTCACCCCGCCACATGTTAAATTGTGCTCTGCGAGCGACTCATGCAAATTTCCGGACCTTAGTATAATAATACTCCGTTTAATACTAAATAATTATAATATTTTCGTTTCTCTCTTAAGTAACGGATATTGTCATCATCGTCTTTTATTGTGGTCAGATCAATGATTCGGCAAGTTTGAAAATATTGTATGTTACATAAAGATTAAATCCACGTTTATGCATTACTATACTTCTAGATAATGTCAAAAAAACATGACACGATACATTATCAATGAGTCAGGGAGCTTTAGTTGAGGTGGAAACAAACTAAAACATATTTATTGCATTCTAAAATAATAAATGTATTGTTTTTCGTCTTATACAATTAGATTTCATTACCGTTTGTAATAAAAAAAAAACATTTAAATATTTGCTATAAAAGCAGCTCTCACACCGCGCCAGATATACAGTTCTGTTGAATATCTCCCGCTAAGATGTCAACACGATATATACCAAATTACGTATACTGATAAATACAAAATACTTCAGTCCTGACGAATGTCGAGATAAGATCAGTGTTCAGGTCCTTACCTTATCGTATTTTCTTTCACCAGCGTATCATTTGCATATCATAACTTAGACTTACAGTGATACCTCAACTAGTTAAAGTCAGTTTTTGAAAACAGACGAAGTCGATTGAAATGATAGACGGATACTAATTTTCTTTAAGATGGTTGTAAGGTGAGCTGGTTACAGTGACCTGGTCGTGGTAAGGCCAACCAAGCGAGACCTCTCTCCCCGAACCGTAACAAACGCAGGGTCGTGATCTTTACCTTTAGGTCAGTTATTGAAAACCAAAGTAAAATAAAAGACAATCGTATTATGATAATAAGTTTCTTGTTCGATTAATACTAGTTTACAGTAAGATTACTTTACCATTTCCTTATGTGGTATAATATTAATTACTTGTATGTTCACAATGTACAATATGTATGTAATTTTTTTTTTCGTCTTAAATTTAAATTCTGACAACAGTTCGCCGGGCCGCCGGCCGCCGGCCGCAAGGGCACTTCGAGAATATCGCTGACAATTTACTGAGACGAAATAATTTAATCAGCAATAGATAGATCACACAACACAACACATACACACAGTTTAAACATAGACAATTCAAATTACAATGCAAAATTATCTTCAAACCATAATAGTGTTGATAAAGTCCGCCTTGTTGATAAAACCTACAAACAAACCCGACACCTTCGAACCATTTTTAAGAACCATTTACACAACATTGAAACGATCAAAAAAGGTTTAACAGATCATCATTTGAGTGACAGATATCTTTGAAGTGGCATTAAGAATATTACATTTATTGGGTCACATCACTTTATCGAGTTACAAAATTCATTTATCGCACTTAATAACAACATACTTCGGTCTAGAACAATTTTTAAATCATTATAAATTTCGCTTCTATTACAACACATTCTCTCTTTTTTTAATATAAGTTTTTTTGTCTGTTGGAAACTCAATGTATCAACGCGAAGTATAAACAATAGCTTTCATATGCGGCAAATTGTATGAAAAAATATTATCTTACAAACAAAATTAATGTTATTAAACCATTCGATCGAAAAAGTAATTCTATTTCTAATTATTGCAAATTGAAAATCTATTTACAACAAACCTTTTACTAAAAATAATTTAATAGTAAACAGTTTTTGATACATTTAGTAAAATATGTCGGAACATAATATATAAACCGCATTTGCTCTTGCAACCTCAGATCATAATGGTTGTTTTGGAAATAAATTATGTTTGATGAATATATATAAATAAGGTTTATTACAATTTATGTTATGGAACGCATGCATTGTGGATTAATACTACCAATACAAAAGTAACATATATACCATGTAAACAGGTAAGATTTCCAATATATCTGCAACACTCAAAGTCGTTACTTAAGCTGTCCCTTAATCTATAATTCTCATACTAAATTTAAACTAAGGGTATCCCTTGATCTAGGTAACAACTCTGTGTGTGGCAGTGTTTATTTAATATGTAATCTACAATGATTTTTCACTACATTTCGAAAATGTGTTGGCTTTCAAATTACGATAACGTTTGTGCTGTACCTAATTATAAATAAAAATGGGTTTGAAGATGACATTGAGATTTTTTTCAGGCTTCATCAATTTTACAAAGCAAATAATACACCTGGTATAAAGACTAACTCATTAAACAAATTGTTTGTAAAAGCGTGGGTTTATAAATATTCTTTTATTTCTTTTGATTAGAAGTTATTATTAGGTTACACAATAGAACTGAATTATGATAAAGAAAACGGCAAATTAAAATGTTTGGTCTAACCTCGTGAGAACAAAAAGACATGCTATATAATATGGCTCGTTTTGTATTCTTACTTAAAATATTAATATTGTAATTAATATCTTTGAAACGTAATGTAAATTTATCGTAAAGTATAAAATATGTCACCATAAATGACTATTGCCTTCACGAATCACATCTAAATATGTTCTTTCTATACGCACAGCAAAGGAATGGAATAAGTTGGCAGCGTCAGTGTTTCCGTCCAAGTACCATTTGGTGGGCCTTCAAGAGTAGAGTCAATAGGCACTTACTAAACTAGCGTGTACCATATTTCGACTACATCATTTGGCATCGTGGTATCGTGGAATATATATATATATATATATATATATGTTCTTTGGACGTCAAAAAGTTTTTTATGAGTTAGTCCTTATTTGATGTTGGAGATAAAAAGTCGTTTCCTTATATGTTAACCAAAATATACCTAATTATAATAGACAGAAATATTACTAGCATATAATATAAAATAACTCGTTAAACCTACGCAGACTTCTCCGTAAAACTATGTAAATTGACAAAATTAAAACATATTATCAACTTTCCTATTTAATATTATTTAATACAACGAACCGAACTGATCAGATTTATTATTTACTTGTACATGCTATTTACATTATTTAGTAATATACTAAATTATGTAGGTCTTACGTGTCCAGGGGAACTCAACGCCACAATCAACATTACGAAATGAACATATTCATTCATATAAAAATACATTTTATTCTAGTTGTCGTATTCATTTATTTCACATTTTGAATTAAGAATATTATTGAAATCAACCGAAATACATTTTACAAAAAGTATTATAATTGCTATTTTATTTTAAATGTTAATTTAATATTAACAATTTTTATGAAACGAGATCTACCATACTTCAGTTTTTATATATAGACCGTATCATTCAATACGTGAATTCGCTGACTCATAGAGTTTCCTATATATTAACCAGATCGGATGGAAACTTTCGTAAAAAGACCTAACGGTTACCTATAAAGGTTACGGGTTACAAAGGCGGCATTTATACAAAGATGACTTTTAACAATTGACATTCTTTTTTTTTAATTTTCATGGACTAAATTTAAGCTATAATAAAAACAAATAAACAGAACATATTTTGCACGAAACATTAAAACATATTGTCAACGTCTTCATATAAAAACTGAAGTGTAATTGTGGCACGCCGCGACTCCCGTAAAGGCACCGCAGATAAAAACATAGTGACACAAGTGACACTTACGTACAGCTTATTAAAGAATCATAAGTGTGTATATTTTACAGAATATTTACATTAAGGTCGCCGCAGTGGAGCGAGCGGGGCTCTAGCGCGAGCCAAGAGTCAGGTATCACAAACATCACGGGTTAGTTCACATCAAATTTATTTTAAAAGCACCTTAACACCATTACACACTAGTTAATAAACAATTTATCGATATACCCCATACATACAATATATACGTGCGGTATAACAATCAGTTAAGATGCTTATAATGTAAATCTGCCGACGCCGAAAGCGGGGGGCTATAACACTAGAAATAGTGACTTCGTAAAATAACGTAACAAAGAGTTCGATTATGCAATAATAAGTCTCTATGGTCCATTAAAATTAATAAATTATTTATTCGCATACACATAAGTGATATAAGTCTAATTTGACAGTTAAAAAACCTTAAACAATGGCCTAAGCGGTAAAAAATTACATTCGCGCCCCTTTTCGCAGAACGCTTTTGAGCTTTTATAGAGAGCACACCGTAATGCTGCGGTGACCGAAGGCAGTTCCTGTTCTCTCTACATTCTCGTCGATAAAGTCTATTTCTTTTTCATTAAGTTCTCAAAGCGTCATGTCAATTCATGTTATTAAAAACGTGTAAAGGTTTGATTCATAAGTTATAAGACTTTCATCTGCCCCAAAATAAAATTAGATGACATAAGAATGTTCATTCATTTTATTGTTTAATATGTTAGTTTAGAGAATGTAGAGGTGTCACTAAACGTGCGTAGTGCGGCGGCTGGGCGGCGCGGACTTAGTAATTGTAAACATTCGTATATTTTGCAAATTTGAAGACAATTTCATTATAAAATCCAATTAGAAATA
>JAODUI010000002.1:5099697-5115745 GCA_027563995.1 Papilio gigon
CTGATGTCCATGGGCGTCGGATCAAATAATTTTAGGCGATCCGAGGCTCGTTTGCCCCCTTTAATATAAAAAAAAAACTTAACCTTTCCTGGTAATAAATTCGTTTAATGTTATCATTTACAATATTAATAAAATATCCAATACCCAGTCTCGATTACTCGTTTACAGAACGTTATATGACTACACAAAGTTTAAGTTATTAACAAACACTAAGTAAATATTGTATAAACCAAAGCAAAGTTATAATAACCCGAGATAAACGGAATTATGCATTATATATACCAAACTTATGTAAAAGTCGCGGCCAAAAATATTTCCATGTTAACACGTATTAACGTGAAATGTCATAGCGGCATCGTTCCAAAAAAATGAGCAAGCAAAAAAATCACATTTCATATTAAATATATATTTTTTTCTACGTAAAAAAAACAGTATGCTTACAGGGACGCTTTAAATTTTATTAATAAGTTAAAAAATATTCTTTGCTCAAAGAGTTTTTCGTCTAGCGACCTCGGCAAAGCTAAATTGCCTTCTGCTCTTTTACCTCCTCCCCCCATTCCCCACTGCCTTGAGGCAACGGATCCCTTAAACTCGAAAATGTGTTTTAATTTTTTCACAGTCCATTTGCAAGGAGGCCTTTTATTTACGCATTATTTAACGTAAATGTAAAAAAAAATAGGACCAGTTTAGGTAAAATTGTAAATTTTGTGTCGATTAGTGATGTGGCACTGTGGAAGGAGAGAAACGCCAGTGGCTCCAGTCCAACAGTGGGCAGACAAGGGCTACTGATAATGATAATAAAAACGATTTTATCTCTTCTATTACGTTACCTACAGGCTTGCACAATGTTAAAGTCGTCTGATGAGTTTTGAAGACCAATATTATGAAAATTATTTTTCCTTTCTATTTAATATTTCTACCACCTAGCCTACCACCTACTAGCGACTAGAAAGGGTGCGGTTGATTGCTCATTTGCCATATGTTACCCAACAAAAAATCGTAATCACCATCAACAACCACCATAATAACTCAAAAAGGCATCAAGGGATAAAGCGTCATCCCATAAATATTATCCCGCGTCACGTCCACGCGGTATTAATTCAAAAACCCATTAAGGCAACTTTTAAATGGCAACTGGGCCAGTAAACACCGTGATATATTGCGGGCGCAGGTGATATATTCGTAAACGGATCAAGCCCGTATTATTGTAATCCTCCTGCAAGGTCGACGTTGGTATGAAATTATAACATCTATACATTGTATTTATACCTCAGTAGTTCAACATCTTGCTCATTTTCTCAGAATCAAGAATCGAATCTCATACTTCGAATTGTTACATAAAAAGCAATATGATATTTATCGCCCTTAAAAAATGATATATCAATTCATCCAATTATGAAGGTAAAATGAATAATTTGATTTCTACCAAATCAGAAGTAACTGTTATAAAATGCATATCTTTATAATCTCATGTTTAGTCAAAAGTCTCACCGGAAGAATCTGCCGACAATGCCCATGCCAAATTGCCTCCTATTCGAATTGTCTGCCAACGGCTCGAGCATGGGCGTGTGTATGCGCGATCCACCCGCGCCGCCCGCCGCGCCCGCGCCCCACGAAACGCTCCTCTCGGGCCGCCTGTACTCCACGCCAGACACCACCGGCGAACGACCGCTGCCAACATAAACACTAAATGTACAGTCGAGAGAAAAAGTCTGCCTTCATAAGCGGCTCGTGCTAAAGCCAAATAGAATCATTTCAAAATGACTTTTTGCCATTCAACGATATCTGCTGTGGAAAAAGCAAATGTAATTAAAAAGGTTTTATTATTTCCCACACTCCTTTCCGAAATGCTACTGAGGATAAAGTTTTAAAGCGAGTTTTAAAGTTTACATCACAATAGTGAAGTCTTTATCGTGAAGGAATTGAAATATGTGTTTAAATATTCGGAACAATGCCAAAAACAAATGAACGTTGACTCTTTTACCAAATGGTGTTGTAACAATATGACGAAAGTAATCCTTAGATTATTCATTAATCATCTATATTACTAACTTTATGACAAATTGTATTACAAGATAATTGTACAAGTGATTGATATCCAATACCGACCGTGCAATAATGTCGGGTGTATAACGTGTCTATATCCGCGGGAGATATCGCTCCCCCGCATCTCTGTGACAAGGGTCGCAGAAATCGCGGACTTAATCTCCGCTCTGACTTACATATGCGCATCGAATTAAGTATTCCGACCTCGATTTCGTATATTGCCAATTTATCACTATTCTCTTGACATAGTTGACTTAAGCCTATTTTATATAACATACACTTATGTATATATGCTATTATCTTCCACGCGCTGTTTACTCTAGTATAAGTTTATCATATACCTAAATCAATCTGCCACCAAAAATGTGCAACTTTAAAATATTAACTGCTGTGTTCAGTTATTTTACATAAAACAATAGAAGGAGTAACAAATGAATAATATTTCGTAATTAAAGAAACAATTGATAAATTCTAACAAATTAAATGCAAATTAAATAATACAGAAAGAGTACCGATTGAGAAATAGAAGGAAATTTAAATCATAGAACGATTTGCTTTAGCTCACAATAGCGTTCAATCAATAAACAGTTGAACAATAAGTTTCCCAACAACTTCCTCGCTCGTTCCTCGTTCCTCGGCACTCGGCACTCGGCTCATAGCAAAATGTACCATTATAATTAGAAGCTAATTAATCTGTCAAGTTAGCGCAACATGACGACGTATAAAGAGCTCGGCACTGGCTCAAACATTTAAATAAAGCCCCCCACAGACTTCAGTTTTAACTGATGACTATCCAACCCTTAACTGAACACTCGGCATATATTAATTAGGAACTCAGAATTATATGATAGCTTATGGAACTGATAAAAGATATACAACAAAAATAACACAACAAATATATACGACACGCAAGCACGTATACGTCGTAAAAGCAAAAAAACTGAACAAACCAATCTGCTCGGATAAAACTTACAGTCGAGGAAATTTATTTCCTACCCATTACCATCAAATGTAATTTCAATACACAATAAAATTAAGTCGAAAACGGTGACAGTTTTCTATATGATATTCCAAAGTAAGTTGGAAGATAGTTTTTAGGTTATGCTAAAACTTTCAAACTGAAAATTTCGACTGCTCAATTGAGACAGGTCGGTTAAAACAGAACGTGTGTAGCCGGCTTTAGTGTACGCCTGACTCCACTTAATTTACTACTGGCATTAATAATTCTATGACTAAAATAAAAGATTTTACATTTTGCTGCGACATTACTTTTTACATTGAATTGAATAGATCACGTATAGAAAATTGTAAAAAGGACATTCAAACAATGGTTTACGTCATTTATATCAAGCTAGCAGATTAACTAGAGATAATCTTGCCAATATTGAAAAAAACATTTTTCAAATTAAATATATAATTTAATAAACGTATTTATTTCAAATTAAAAATGAATAATTGAAATAATTTTTACATCAAAATAAAATAATTCTTAAAAATATTATTAAATTAATCAATAGGCTTATTTTTTGAGTTTACAAAAAAAAACAATACGTATTTTATAAAATATATTTATCAATAATTTGAAATGTATTTTTCTCCAATAAAATATTTCTTATTTTTCATTAATCTATGTAATGGAAGAAGTTTGTTTCTATTTTCTAATTGATATAACATTAAACATGTCATTTGTTAGTGTTTTCTTTATAAATTTATCAATTCTTTTGTTTTGTTCGCGCATTTCTTTTATATGTGTATAGTTATATTAATAATTAGTCAACTTAACTGCAGAAAATGGTCATGCTTAGCAAACATCGACTTGCATGTATATACTATATTCATAACTGCATACGACTGCAATTCCGCATTCGTTAACTTAATTACTTTCTCTACATTTCCTCCCGATGTCAGTTAAGTTCCATTTAATAGAACCCTGTTGTTACAATTGATCAATTACTTGATTATTGTAATATATTACGAATTTCAAGCTTTCTTGTTAAAGTCAATAATTGTCTAAAGCTTACAAGCTTGCTATTAAATACATCAGTTAGAATTAATTGAAAATAAACAAAATGGTAAATTAAGTTTTCACATTTTCTAATGTCAATTTATTTAGATAGATTTGCTTTGGCGCTACATCTAAAGTACCAATCTATTTTATTTACATTGCGCCTAAGTGAACATAGTACCTCTATATACATATATCTACGTGTATATTAGTCTGGTACTTTATGATTGGGATTTGATGAAGTAAGATTCGTGCTTATAAAATATAGCTAATGTAAAAAGTTACCCTTTTGGCCCGTCAGTCATGTCGGCTTCGTCGTGATGGTGTTGGTTGATCGGTGACGTCATGGCGACGGGAGCAAAGAATACGTCATCAATATCATCGTCCGGCTGCGGGGGCATGCTGCCGCGGAACGACCGCGACCACTGTATCGACGTCGACTGCCTTGATCTCCTCGTCACCGCCTGTAACAAGATGTTCATACATAAATATGACTTTAAGTTTGAAGTGTAAATTTTCAAGAAATTTTCCACTGCAAACTGTTGATGTAATTTTCTAAAATTCAATTAGTCTTCACAGTCAAAGTTTCGTACGTGTTTCGAACATTTAATACTGCCGTAATATTTAACGTTACAAAGACAATTTATTTTAGTTTTAGACGAAATATACCTGTGTATGAAGTTTAAAATGTTATCTTGTAATGTGACGTAAAGGTCAATTGCGATACGTTAGTGGGATGAAAACATAAATGTCGCTACCTTTGATATTATCATGTCCTAAGATAATTGAATAACACTTTAATAATCGTCAATAGCTTACGGCAACATCAAATCAAATTCAACTTCACATTTTATAAGTCTGAGAGTATACCAGTTAAAATCCAAGTAAGCTTGAAAAACTGGGATTAGGATATAGTTAACTGGACTGGATTCAAACCCGCGACCGCTAGTTCGATAGTCCGGACCCTTAACCATTAGGTTATTGGCGAGACAAAAATAGCGCAGTTGATTTTACGAAATTATGAATTACAATTCGGTTCGTGTTGTTTCGTTCTTTGGTAGATAAGTCGGTCTTTTGCTTGTCTGTGGTTAATATTAGTAGTCTTGCAAGGGAAGCAGTTGTATTTCGCGGTGTCATAGGCGAGTTCCTTCCGTTGATATTGGCGGGTACACGATGTCTCCGGCCATTATTTACGACGCCATAACGATCGAACCGATCCCCGAAGACATCGTTTTTATAATTTATCGTTCGGAAATATTGCGGCCTAATTCGTCCGTCGCATATTTGGAACATACTAAAAAGGGAAATTATCTGACGCTCGAGTTACATGAATCAATAGTTACAACATCATTTTTAACGTGTGTAATTTTATATAAAAAATTGGGAGACGTTTTATGCCCTTGTAGCTTGAATTACGGAGCGCTTTTATAACCCGATTAGTAATAAAATATGACCAATAATTGTCGTTTTATGTGTCGACCAAAAAGGCTTACCAAATATTTTAATAATAAATTACGTGAGCCTAACGTAGACGGTAATCTGTAAGTATTTATTTTCAATACAATATGTGCTATTAGTGATTATAGCTATTGTTATTGTTGTTTTGTTACTTTTTATATTAAAATATTAGTAGTTTTTTTTTTTAATTTACTAGTATTTCTTATGACCATTCCTCGTAAGCTTGAAAAAGCTTGTGTTAGGATATGGTCCACGACAATAGTCGAATAGCGAGATTCGACTCACGATCGCTATATGGGTAGTCCGTACCCTTAACCATTAGGCTACTAGTGCTTCAAAAGCTATTGAAGAGAATTAAAGATTTTTAAATTGCTTTTACATACAAGTAAAATACATTTTAATTTTAACTTTCAGATATATTACTAAACGCTACGAACCACTTCGTAGCATCGTAGAACCGTAGCTGCTGCTTCGGACTTACAAAATATAAAACTTATACCTCTTGATAGTACTTGATAATCGCTAAAGACAAACCTCCGTTTGTACAGAATTAAAAAAAAAAAACTTGGATTTTTATCCCAAGTTTTCTGCCATACACAACTCTTATCTTTTACTATTCTAGAAATACGTAATAACAAATATCAATCCATCTGTCACGTTTATAATATTAGATTAAATATTTAAACAAAATGAAACATGCGTTCATATAAGTATTACATTATTAATTGAAAGTTATTGTTACTAGTATAAACTATACCAGATTCAATTCAGAATGTACATAAATGAACGTTAGTGATAAGCAAAAGAGCGAATTTATAACAACGTACGCAAGACAAGTAAAAGAGGGACAAGTGTATTGCACTGTTTATTTAAAATATCTACTACATAATGTTAGCGCTTTCAAACTATACTTGTATCTAAGACATTGTACTGTTGGATATAAAATGTTTATCAATCTATAAAATATACTTGGGTTTTGAATTGTTGAATAAAGTATGACGCAATAAATTGATTCCGTGACGAAATGAATATAAAAATAGGATAAAACGACAAGGAATTCTTTAAAGGACAGATACCTACTAGAATTATGCATAAGGGTTGTCCGTTTGATGTTATACTGGTAGAATTGCAGTCATTCTTTTGACCGATTTTCATGAATGAATTTATTTTCGCTCTTATTTATAAAGCGGATTGTACGAACGGACACAACTCAATATATACTAATGGTACGATATATAGCCATATATCAATATAAAATAAAGGTTTTTAAAACTATAGTAATTAAATATTTCAGTACAAGCATGTAAAAGTATTATTTGCATTGTTCGAATAAGTTTTGACCATTGCCTTAAAGTATATATCAATTATAAAAAAAAAATTTACGAACATACTATCTGCAATGGTGGCAGATAGCGGTATCATCATCAAAATCATCAGCCCTTGTTTGTCCACTTCTGGATAGGCCTTTCCCAATAGGTTCCACAGTATGCGGCGCTCCGCCTTTCATATCCAACAATCTGTGACGACCACATTTATCGAATACTTTACAATACGAGTTTATTTCTTTATTATAATTTTATTTATACGAAAAGGGTTCAAACGAGCGGTGGGATCATCGATGCCCGTGGACACATGTAATACCAGAGGAACCACAGATGCGTTGCCGGCTTACGAGAGAGACGTACGCTCGCTTCTTGTTTCTTAATAAACGTATGTGACTGTCAACGTAAAGTTTAATAATCAATTACATAAATTAAAATACTTTAAGAGTCACTCATACTACTTATAAAACGGCTTAACTCACGTGCAACTCGGTGTCAGTACCGACTAGTTTTATAAGTAGTATAGTGAAATGTCTCACGAAAGTTTTAATAGTTTAAGAGTCACTCAAGTAATATTATTTACCGTCTAATATTTTACACTATACAATCCTGTTAGTGTCCATAATACATATGACTTTTAGTTACTTTTAAATACTCAACGTGTAAAAGTAGGTTAAGAGCTAACTATGGCACCTGTGGTCACAATGGCCGCTGTCGGTTCACAGATTAAAGTTACCTAATAAATTAGCTTAGTTTTTAGTTTGAAACTGAGTGATGTTTAGAAATATGAAAATAGTTTTAATTAACAACGACATATTAAGGTGGGAGGAGCAGAGGCGATGGTACTACTAACTTTTAGTGAGGTTTTATTTTATCTACATAAAACTTATACATAAATATAAATGTATAAAATAACCTGTTGATTATTATTTAGATGACTACAAGAATAATAATTTAACGTCTTGTTAAATAGTATGTTTAAAAAAAATATTGCAAAAATAACTGACACATGCGACACCGTCCGGGTGGAGTTAAAAAAATAATCAATTAATAACCCATGTGTTCAACCGGACTATGTCTCCATTAGGTTCATTTATTTGTTTTGTGGGTACGTCATACACAAATCTAGGTAATCTTTGTCATACACAATTAGTAAGATTAAATGGTTTACTAAAATAAAATATTAAATGACTATAAAGATAAATTATAAATGGGTTCTAAATTGCCTTTACGAATAGATTTGGAATTTACGTGTCGAGTGGTTGTATGGACAAAGAATTCGAATGAAATCCTTTTATTTTTCATATTAAAGTTAATGTCGCCATTTTAAATCCTGCAATTATCTAGACATGGTTGCCAGTAACATTAATTTCAACTTAAGCTTGTGGAGTGCAGTTCATTTAGGACTGCACCACTTAAGCTCATTGTTCTGTTATAAAACTTAATGGCTGTTATAGTTTCTTTGGCGTATAAAAACTAAATCCTCTCAGTTTGCGAATAAACAAATAGTAATTACAATATAACAAACCGTAATGCGACTTGAATTGATATATAAATTCTAAGCTAGCAAATAATCTTATTAAAACAACAGCTGCTTGCAATTTTCTCTGTGTTCTTTAAAACTATTTTCTTTGTTTATTTTTTTCTGTGAAACAAGCGCACACTCGTTTACGCTTTACACTTGAATTCAATTCTACAATTTAGATTGATTTTATATGAAACAGTTTTGTCTGAGACTCTACACACATTTCGTTTAATATTAATTTAAAATACATTTTATTATAATAAACAGAAATACTGTTAGATTACGTTTGAGGATTATATTAACGTTTTTCGCTCCGAATCATAGACAACGTTTTTATTTTATTTACATATATATATTATACATACAGATATATATATACATACACAACTTTTTTTTAATTTCTTTGATCATTTTGTTACATCATTAAAAATTATATAACAAACATGTAACATAATATTTATGTTAAATCCTTTAGCGAGTTAAGTTTTAATTATCAACCAAAGTTCCCTCAACTTAATTACCTAAAGGTTAATATGAAATAGTTTGAAATCATTAACATGTTGTTATATTAAGTTACGTCATTAGTAACTTTGGAGTGTTTATGTTGAATGAAGATATAATATTTACGAATTTTATATCAGAGTTATTTAGTTGACTAGATACCTAACGCCGTTTCAACTGCGCATTACGATTGAGACAATTGCAATCCAATGTATTAGTCTATTCACTCCCCTTTTAAAGGTGCCCATGTTGTATTTGAACGGCGGAAATTTATACCACTGCTATGCTGTAGTAAATAGGAAATTTGTTAAAGGAGTTAACGGTGGCCGTCGTGTTTTTAATCTATAGTTTTGACGAGTCACTGCGGGATACTGTTTCGGTCTAGGTTTATTGAAATTGTACACACTAATTAGTCATAATAAACTCATAAAATACTAACCGTAACAACATAAGAGAGTCCTGTAAGGGTGAGCCTCGCGACGGAGTCCTTGCCCGGCGGCGGAGGGGTCGCGGAGGGCGCGAGGCCCGCGGAGACAGGGGCGGCGGGCGCAGGCAGCACGTCGGGCCGCTCCCGCCCGCGCCCCCGCGCCTCCCTCGGCGCCGCGCCCGACGCACCGTACATACTGCAACCAACAAAATATAATACAACCTATAAACATTCACATCCTAATCTATGAAAGCTGACGACGCTCTATCTACCGCAAAGCCTTTAATTGATTAATTGAAGCTGTTAGTCCTGATTTCTCGTACGAAGTCTACTCTAAAACCATTTAACGTTCCTGAATACGTTAGCTAACCTTTGTTAAGTTTCATCGTATTTTTGTGACAAAAAATGTCTAGACACAAACAACTTTTTACATAATCCAGGCCTCTCATGATGAAAAATATACGTTTGAAATGTGACTCTCATAAGAATTAAAGTTAAGCATTAATGCCATTGTCTCTATTTAAATTTTACTATCAGCAAGAAGGTTAAACACCCAAATTGACCGATCGCGCCTTTGTCGTCTTCGCGCTAACGATATACGTTATTCGATATTAATCAACAGACAATAGACTACACGATATTCCATATTTAAATCGATATTGAAAAGCTATATCTAGGACGTATTTGTGTTCATCCATTCGATCCTATCAACATTGTATCTTTAATGATTCAATCTTCTGTACAACGGAGGAGACGCAATGTAAGTTTAATAGCTTCTCCTTGTGTTTATGTTTGTGCCAAAGACAGTCTCTATTAATGCTTTAATAAATTATAATAGGATAGTGTTTGAAAGATAGTATTTGACATAGATAAAAAATGATGAAAAGGCTTTTTTTTTCCAATCACAAAATGAAATGTAACTTAATATGTGCCAGTACTCTATTTTATGCACAAAATTAAACAATTTATCAATCGTAACGCAGATCGGAGCATTTTTTTTATTCTTTTAATGTTACACAGTCATCTGAAATAGCCATGAATAAAGCTTGACTTAGTTTTATACTAAATTTTATGGAGATATAATTTTTTTTAAATATATCGTGTTGAAAAACTCGTACACTGAAATCGAAAGATCTGAATTTTGTTCTTACTTTAGAATGGAAAAATCACTGAACATTTCTGTCAGAATTCGTAGAAAATGTGGAGCAATTGGAATTTTCTCCCGCGCAACCGGAATGTCGAGAATAACTCTGGGGAGTCGCGGTTGATTCCGATCTTATAAAACGGAGACAAAAGTCTAATGTCTCTTTTTTGGTCCTTCCTTAAATTTAATGAATAATTAAGAAAAGGAATTCGTTATACATTTATTTAAACTCTAATATATATTCTAATGTTACAACGACAAGCGTGCGTTAAAATACATTTACAACCAAATTTTAAAAGTTTGTAATTTTTTTTATAGCATACAGACCTATCCTTTCATATTAGAGAATTTTGTTGTACTTGGTTAAATAAATTTACCAAAACTATATAGTTTACGTGTTTAGAATATATATATCATTTAAGGCAACGTAATGTTTTAGCCGTACAAGATTACAGTATGTCAGCAAACTGATATTACTCCGGTTCCATATCAATGAACCTTTAAGACAATGTTCCGTTTCTCACAGTTAAAGTACACCTTTAGTGCACACTTAAATACATTTTAATGTTTAATATTAAATTTTTTATTTGTTTTTTTCATGCTTTCTTTTTTTTATTTCTTCTTTTTTATTTTGTTTAATACCTCGTATTTGGTTCTTTCATTGTTGTAATTGTGTTTTAATGTTTTGAAATGGATTAAATGAATTATTATTATTATTATTATATTATTATCAATAGTACTAGAATTGACGATTATAACTGTCTATTCTGTTATTAATATTGTACCAAGCAATTTATGACTAATTCTAGACAACAAGGTACAAGCAACAACAACATCATATGTTCCAATTTTAATAGTATAAGGTGTATAAAGACAATACTTATTCGTACATATTCAGTATAATAGAACTGTAGGATACCTCGAATGTGGGACTCTAACGAAATTTGCAACAGCCGACAACTAATCTGCAGTACCTTTAGTATTGAATCCTTATGACCTTTGATGATCACTTCGGTGATCGCCGTTTTTCCCGCTATTCTTATAAAAAATCTGTTCGTAGAGATAGTGTAGTACGACTACGTACCTTAGTTTTAAATATAGACGAATTAATAATTGTGATTTTTATCCCTAATCATTATAATCAGCCGGCACACTGCCAGGCATAGAACTTCCCCAAGTCCTTCATTATGCGGTTCTACGCCTTCCGCACCCAATGATTTCGTTGGATGCTTTTCATCCAATAATCTGATATTAAAACTATATACCTACTTGTCTAATAGTTTGAAATGTTTGTTTAGTTATTTTTACCGTGTTTTGTTGAACAAATTTATCTGTACATATAATTTTCATTATGCATTTCAATATATTAAAACTATCGATGTAGAGTTAAGTGCAAGGATATTTAAAAAAGTACCGTTGGAAATAATAAATTTGCATTAACTGCGCAACGGTTGTGCGTGTATGTGATTATTTTATTTTACTGCAGCAACCGAGAGCGGTATCTGGAATTTTTAAAGAATGCAGCTGCCAGGAAAATATAGCTCGCATGTTAGCGGCCATGATATATTCAACATATAATACACATATCAACAAACATTGTAGTAATTAGAAACAAAGAAATATTCCGTGGCTGAAAAGTTATAACTTTTATCCAAAGATAATAGATTAATAATTCAATTAAATTATTAAAACTTTCGTGAGATATTTCACTATAATACTTATAAAAACGGTTTAACTCACGTGTAAATCGGTGTCGGTACCGATTAGCTTCGAGTCCACCGGGAGCTCTTAGGGTGAGAGGGATTGGTATTATAGCGCGTTCGATAACGACACGTGAGTTAAGCAGTTTTTATATGTAGCATAAATGTTAATTTTCCACAAAAGCCACGATCTTGGGTGGACGTTGTTTTTATAAAACAAAATACATGTTCCGATTTAGTAATTATTTCTAAAGCATTGGTATACGGCTAGAAAACTACTAAGATTCGCGAAAGTCTTCACAACGGGCATAACTCAGTGGATGCTGTCTAATAAATATTTTCAGCTATGCTTGTCAGAGTCCGCCCCCACGAATATGAGAATATATTTAGGGCGACGGCCTACGCGGGGCAACTTTATTTTTTTCTTGTCAGCGATTAAACTAGATAGATGGGTATATTGTTAAAATTAAAAGTAGATTTTGTATCTGGAAATATATATATAAAAACAGTCTAGGTTTGATAATGTATTATAGGAAATTAAAAATAAAATGCAAACGTAATATAAAAGACATGTAATGCGGAGAGATGATGATCACATAAACAAGAGAGTAATGAGATTAAGTATGGCAGGCTACAAAAGTAATAAGACTTAAGAAAGCGAGAATGGATCGTGTAAATGAGAACATGAGTAGCAAGGGAGTAAATGCAGATATGACGGCTGATACAGTTGTACGCAAAAGTACATACTGAGCCGTCTCTCAGTAAGGGTAAGTGTAGGTTGATGATAATTGTCATGACAGTCACATCAAATTGAGATCGTGAATGAAACCTTAATATCCATTAAGGAATAATTTACTAGGTCTCTCAATTGTGAGGCAAATAATAGTCAAAAGGCGAACTGCGAGTGTAACTTGCGGAGAATCTCACTAACTGTAACAAGCATCTACGTCGAATTAGTCGCGAAGCTACCAAAGTTTCCGATGCGGGGAGCATGCAAAGTTTCCGACGCAGTCAGGAATTAACAAGTACATTAATAAGCTGCCAGCCTGCGCCAGGAGCCCCGGGGTCGAGCGACGTATTCACTCTTTCATACAGACTTTGCTACTTACGTTTTAGTTAGGTGTCTGGCGTGCACCACTAATTAATTTGTCGGATGGTTTCATTTCTAATTAATGTTGGCTATTAACTCGTCAAACATAAATCTTTTGTAATGAAACATGTTTTTTAATAGTCGATTCTCCCTTATTCGCTTTTATAATTAGACGTAAACAGTAAAAAAGGTTGATTTAAACTTCTTAAACTTGTTGTTTTATAACAATGTTGACGGTTGACATAATTCAAAGTAGTAACTTAGTAGTAATCTTTTGGTCCTGTGATGGTGACGTGTGACGGATGATTATTCTTTGAGGCTACGTTTTATAATTTTGTATTTATTATTCTTTGGATGGCCAAAATTGGTTTCTATGGATTTAATTTCTTGTTTAGACTGATAGCGAATGAATTATCTGATTTCTAAAGAAGGAAGGAAATCGTACGGCATGATCACTTGCAGAAAATTTTATAATTATCTATAAATTTGAAATTAAATAATAGAATTGATTCCAATCAGTATTTCAACATCAAACTGATTTAATTCAGGAATTTTCATTAGGAACTTGATTGTGCGATCGTGAATCGCAAACATTGTTTGTACCGTTTAAACACGAGCACAACACATAAATATCACCCGTACGTACTTCCCCGCGCCCGTTTGCGCCTGATTTAGATGTTTTAGGAATGAGCATTAACGTTTAATGTATCTATCCTTTTAAACTAAAATATTTACCTGCAGCCAAGTTTAAGCATTTGCTTTTAAAAGTATTGCACAAAAAAAAACTTAGGTAATTTATCTCCTTTACTTTATAACATAAACAAGATTGTAAACAGATGATCTGGTGTTATAAAAAAATCTTCATCATCGTCATCATC
Source organism: Papilio gigon (assembly GCA_027563995.1). NCBI lineage: Eukaryota > Metazoa > Arthropoda > Insecta > Lepidoptera > Papilionidae > Papilio > Papilio gigon. Next base: position 5,113,794 of record JAODUI010000002.1, read on the forward strand.
AACCTATCCTATTCCTTGCGGAGGAACTACACAGTACATACTACTGATCCATACAGTTCTGTCTCCTTACGTAATCTCTTTTATAGAATCCAAACAATTGTCTAAGGGGAAAAAACACTTTTGATTTTTTTATATACGAGATGGGGATAAACGAGCGCCTGATCAAAAAAGTTATCATCGACGCCCATGGACACCTGCAATATCAGAAGAACCACAGCTGCGTTACCGGCGTTTGTTTTTAGAATGTATCGTATTGTTTGAAAATACTTTAAACAAATAATTTCCAATGATAAAGTTCTAAGAAAGTATCAATAAAGATCGGAGAATGCACATAAAAATAAGTAATAAAAATAAATGGTATTGAAAGGCTGATTTGATAAGAAATGTTGTTGGCACACGATAGTCTGATACTGAAGAATGGAATGGAGGAAGTAAATTAAATTTTCAGCTTCAGTTTATACCGGCCAAGTGACCCGTTACTTTAGAATTCCAGTTGTTTTATTGGGTACCTAAAAAAAGACGACTTCAAATTGCTTGTTCTTTAAGAAAGACATTACTATCGTTATCAATTTTTCTACATTTTATATACACACTACAAATTACTTGAACAGTCGTTCAGTGTTGCTTACTAAATCTACGCCGCAAGGGACTCCTTTAGTAGTGCTTAACTATTTTAACTTGGGCAGTCAAATATTAATTTACAACTATAGATTAATAGGATAATGCTCAATGTACTGACCTAATATCATCATCATCGGGGTGATAATCCGGTGGAAGGTCGAGGCGGAGGTCGCCGAGCGCTCTCGCCGCGTGCCGCCTCCGCCTCTCATACCACAGTCTCCTTTGTTCCCTCTCGTTATCTCTCTGAACTCCAAAGAACGTTTGAGTTTCTCTTTTCAAATAATCCCGTACAGCGACAGTGTGGGCTCGTCGTAATCTGACGCCGTCCTCTTGCGCGGGCTGCGGCACCGGGTCCGGCGGCGGGTTGGCGGCGGGCGGCGGTGCGGATACGATTCGAGGCGGTGACGACGGCGCCTGATGGGACGGCGCTGAGGCACTCGCTGTCGACGTGCCCTGACATGACAGTTGCGATGCCAACAGACCCGCACTGGACCGCCTGTAACAAAGAACGGTACCTTTAATACAGTTAGGTAAGAAACCTGTTGAAAAATTTTGATTTTTTTTTTAGAAAAATGTGCTTCGGAAGTATGCAGATGCTTTAATCTATCAGTAAACAAATTCTATAGTAGTACTTAATGTATGCTTAGAAGTTAATATACCTTTATATCTGTGATATTATGAAGCGTAATATTTTAACAACAATGTCTAGTTCTGGTCGAAATAATATTTTCAATGTAATACGCAACAAGAGACTGACAAAAGCAGACATTTGGAGACAAGCTCCGAATTTCGCCATTTCGTCGGCACTCGTCATCGGTAAATTGGCCGGATTGATTCGGTATTTCCGACTGCAATTCCGTCGCAAATCAATTTTCAATGATTGAAAGTCAATAATTGAAAATGGCTTCGGGTAATTCGGATCTAAGGCTTTACACCGCCGCCTACAACACGGTCATTTTCCTGTTAATAAATAAAAAAAGAGATCTAATTGATCTTTGGTAACATAATACAGGTACAGTACCTAAGGAAGTTTAGGTATAGTACAATTTATTTTTAAATTTAATAACAGCATTCAATGTAAGCATATACAGATGACTGCGACCTCTACGAGGTTAGAGTTATTGATTAATTTCAACCTTGGGTCACTAAGTTAATCCCCGAGCACCGAGCGTCAATCGAATTAATTTTAACGAGAATATTTAATGCAATAACTTAAGTAACCTCTCATTTAATATATTTTATTATAATTAGCTATTATCGGTAAGAATCGATTTTTACAAATGAAGGTTATTTGAACTTAATTCAACTGAACAAAAACGTTCTAAATCAAA
>JAODUI010000002.1:5117351-5128189 GCA_027563995.1 Papilio gigon
GAAATCAGAAACGGAACATTTGGATGTAATGCATGTTGATTCTATGCCCATGTCAATTACCTTTAACATCCAGTCTACACTGGAACACACTGGAGGACAAGGACAGGAAATTCACCACGAGCAAATGAAGTGTAACCTAACCCCACACACACACACACACACACACACATACACATACAATAATGAAATGATATGGAAGAACAGAACACGCGACTACAAGTAACGCCTAACTTAACAGAGTGTCTTCCATCTTTTCATTTTTCGTAAAAATCATATTGTTATAAAAGTAAAACATTTTTAATTTATTTTAACACTATCCGGTAACCAAACATGAAAATACTGTTACAAATAGCTTAGTATAATGGATACAAGATTAGTTTCCACTAATATTGTCTTCTCAATACTACATTATCACCAATGCTAAGTAACATTAGCTTTAATTAGAAGCGCTTAATTTTGCAAGTAAAGATAAAATTCAAATATTTACAATATCATTCAAAGCTTTCTAACAGCAAAACAATGGATCATTATAAGAAATTTAAGGTATAAAGTAAAGATTCAACTGCGTCGTAAATATCGAAAACAATTTAATAAAGCCTATTTAACACTTGCAATAAATTACTCAAAGGCCACAATACTTTTATTACTTATTATAAATGAAGTGTACAGGCGGTGTATTAAGTAGACGTAAGAGACGCAGGTGCGGCGGGTAACCGGCAATAATTCGAACGCAGGTAAGAACAACCTGAATAAATCAAAGCATCCCGCCCGCGAGCTAATGTCTGATAAATTCTCCTTATTATTGTGTCGCGTACAAATCTTTTATTGTGGCAGCTTTGATTCTAGCCTATTGAATAAAATGTAACTTAACAAATAAACTAAATTCTATTTTTAAAATCGATAGCAATAGGATTGCATTCCTCCGCAATTTGACGTCCTTCTATACTCAAAGTAATTGACCAAATTCTTTAACTAGATTAAAAAGTTTACGAACTTAAAAGAGTTCTATTTGTTTTATTGTGATGTAATTTTGTGTTCATTTCAATTTGCTCGACAACTGATCCGTAAATCCTGTCAATTCTCAGTCGTTTTGTAACCAAATTGAAGTTACAGAAAACCGAGCCGCATTCAGTCCGTAGCGGTGTACTCGACTGATTAATATTCTTAGCGCATTGCCAATATCGTCGGCCGATATTGCTCGGCTCCGACGGAAAGGACACCACCGTTATTAAGGAATCGATCTAAAACAAGAGTTTTATAAATTCTATAAGAGAACCAACTTTCACAACTTTTACTTTATGAAATTTCATCTCGGGAAATTCCATTATTATTCATAGAATAGACAATTCTTGTGCACTTCCTACTGTCGTAATATTCACCTCTATCGACAGACGGTGTGCTCTGGAGACGAAGAACCTCAAAGGTAATACCAATTCATTCGATAGTATAAAAACTCATTTCTAATTCTAAAAACAATAAAAACTATAGAAGGATAAAAGCTACTTAGTATATTTGGAGGAAATCTCCTCATTCTATGCGTCCCTTCCTTTATCGATAAAAGACAGGGAACTCAACTGCGATGCGGATGTCTATGGGCAGCCTCTTCGCAGTTTTAGCAAATTCAAGTGGCAAACTAAAGTACCACAAGAATCTGAACACATTTATAAAATGAACTGGTGGCGCTAGTGATCTATTGGTAATTTGATTTGACTTGTGCCCAGAGCGACAGATAACTTTGTCGAGCTGTATCATTTTGTTTATGATATAGAGGCTGAAATGTAAACATGTAGTAACCTATAAAGTTGAAAATAATATGATATAAAAAGTGATAAGTTTAGGACCATAAATACGTAGGTTATGATAAAAAAAGGTTTTACTGCTGCTGAACAATTGCGCTCTGTGTTACTGCTTTCTTTCTAGCGTTGATGTATTTTTTTTTATTAGAATATTAGTAGTTTTTTGTTAATTAACTAATATTTCTTATAACAGTTCAAGGTAAGCTTGAAAAAGCTTGTGTTATGATATGGTTCACGACACTAGTCGAATGGTGGGATTCGAACCAACGACCGTTACATCGGTATTCCGTACCCTTAACCATTAGACTATTGATGCTTCAAATGAATTTTTTGATGTACAACATAACAAATGCTCCATCTAATAAATAATATAAAATTCAATATAAGGTATTCATTGGTACAGTATTGTATTATTACAAAGACGTTAGTTCGTTTACAATGGGTATTCTTCAATTTTCAATTGTATTTTATATTCTTTGAACGTTGCTGAAGTTTTACAACTGTTTGTTATTCTCAAACGGTCGGCGGATAAAATAAATATCGCGCAATGTTATCTGTTGAAAAATCGCATCGTTGATGATTTGAAACGAACACATAGCAACATATGTAATATACTATAGGACAACTATGTATACATTTATATCTAAACTAAGTATATTCTGTTAAAGAGGAACCTTAGAAGCCTTATCATTCATTTCGATGTTATCTTTTTTAATAAAATTTACGTAGATTTTTGTTAACTTATATTTAACTTATATCTTAACTTACATTTATATATCGTAATTATTACTCATAAGCTTGAAGAAACTAGTGTTAGCATTTACGACAATATTTGAATGATGGAATTTGAAACTACGCTCGCTTGATCGGTAGACCGGAAATATAACCATTAAGCTAATTGTAATTGTAAAAAAGCAAGATTAAACAATAAATTGATATTAGGGTTTAATTTATTTTAACATCCTGTATACATATAGCCGTCGTTTTTTTTTTAAAAAAAACTCATCTAACCTTTGAACCGAAGTTAAATCGCAAAAGTGATTTTATTTAAGTATGATAAGTACATTACATTATTGAATTAGTTACATTTATGTTCCAACATAAAAATGCTCCAAATTTTATTGGTATCCCGAAGCGCTTTAAAGCAGCTAATTTGAAATGCGCGCCATTAATGTGGAAGTCGTTCATTGCCATTTATCTTTCCCAATTTCGTAAATCCGATCCAATTTAAGATTACGCGCAATTTATATGATTTTTGTATATAATTTTCCCGCTATTTTTCCCCCTTTTTTTTTTGTTGATAAAAGCAATGAATATATAATTTTTCAATATCTAATCGCATCGAATAAACCAGAGACTATGACTTTTTTTTATTTCATACACATTAAGTTGTATTTATTATTGTCCATTTTATACGAGAATGGTCCGTCATGTAATTTTTATAAGACTGTCGTTGGTTAATATTACTTCGAAACGTTTATAACCTTATGTAACTAATTGCATTTTAAATAAATAAGACAAGAAAAGGAGCGTTAATGAGAGCCTTGGAATACGTTTTTAATTAAAGTCGCCGAGTTGCTTACTTCAATAGTAGACGACAAATCTATATGTTCATCTGTTCTTGCATACTATTATATAAAACGTATTTTTATTAACTTTATTGTGTACGACCTCAACAACTACGGCACAGATCTGAAAAAATCTTTTTGTAAAAACAAGGCCAACATATACTACAGGTATTATCACGCTATTAAACTTAGGTGCTAAATAAATTGGAATAAATTAAGCCAAAACACAAAATCAACACAAAAGCAAGGTTGTCGGGTTATAATAATTTTTTTTCTACAACAATTTACCGAAATACTTCTTATTCCGCTTATGGAATTTCATGCAGATGGAGCCACTGCAACAGGTAGTGAACTTATAAATAGATTCTATTACTATAATCAAATGGTCGGATATAAGACGATCAAAGCCTGTTTTCTTTATTATACGGAAACCTGTTCATAAGGCTTGGTCATATTTAATTCTTCTCCTTGCATGCAATCAAGACTATTCCTATAACTCCTTTGTCATGACTGTGCATAAAAAAAAATTAGTGACTCGCTTTTAAATTTAAATGAAATTAGTTAAAAGTTTAAAGCTCACAGCAATTTGAATATAAATTATTCACCGTTTCCATTGTGAGAGAGGAGAATTCGAATTTATTTAGCGCGACGACCGCATTAATTAGTTCGCTATTTGCCTCTGTGTAGATTACACGGGATATATTGTACTACTAACCTTACAATACGCAAGCTTCTAGTTTAATATATTACACTACTAGATGTCGCTCGTGACTTCGTCCGAATCAAAAACTTAGTAACCAATGCGCTATAATAGATTGTAATCTATCTCTGTGTCAATATCCAGACCCGAAGCGGCGTTTTAGAGTTAACAATAAAATCCGTAACAACAGCATTTGGACTAATGAAATGAAAAAAAAAGTATTACATATGACCAGAAAGAATTCAGGTGGCCTCATCTGTCACCTTATATTATAAAAAATATTCTTACAAACATTTCTTCATCCATCCCTCTAAATATTTGCAATTATGTTAGGTATTTAAGAGTATTAAGAGCGTCGGTGGCACAATTGTTTAGCGCTTGACCGGACAGGAACGAACTCGACATTGTCCAGGTACGATACCTACCATGTACCAATGTGTTTTTCTATTTTCAAATTGAATAAGGACATTAACCGACGTTCTTACGGCGAAGAAAAACATCGTTATGCAGCTTACATACATCGGCGAAAAAAATCAAATACATGTGTGAAGTCAACCAACACACAGGGGACCAGCGTGGTTGACTTTGGCCTAGTCACCCATAATAATAGGGTACTGTCTGAGCCCCTTGGTGGGGACGTATAATGAACTGATGATAATTAGTATGAAGTGAAATAAAGTGATTCGAAAAGAATCTTTTCGTACAACAGTAATTATGTCTGTAGGAAAAATAAAATCGGAAGTTAGTTCTTTGTATAACATAGTTATTGTTACTGGTAACGTAAAAAAAAATGCGTAAGAGCACGCTTGTAAAATTCACGATGTGGAAATTTAATACTCTTTTGTGCTGGTCTTATTAATGACTTTATTTCATTCTTTGTCAGTGTATTTTTCCTGCTGATTCTGATTTTAATTAAAAGATAGAGAGGCGAGAAAGAGAAATGCATCAAGCGTTGAAATTGCTTTTAATTTTTGTTACAACACCGATAGCTACAGAATATCCTTTTATTCGCAAACCGTGTTATTAATTTACTAAGGAACAAAATAATATGCAGACGATATGCAGCCATAACTTCGAAATACGTTATATATTTTACGAATACCGTCAGCTCATATATATCACCACTGAGGGTCTCGGAGCCTACCCATGTTGAGGATGGATAGGCCATAGTCAACCACGCTGGCCCAGTGGGGTGGCCCCACGGGTCATTGACATGACACGTATCTTTGAATTACTTCTCCGGTATATGTAGATTACATCATAATGTCTTCCTTCGCCGTGTCCTTTAAAAGGTAAAGTCGAAACATTAGAGTAAGGAAAGAACGTTTAGTGAAGTAATTTCATATATAAAATCTATAAGTAACTGTAGTGTATTGGGAGAAGGAGAACGTCTTGGCTCAAGAATCTGCGCCAATGGTTTAAGAAAAGTACGCGCTCTATATTTAGATCTGCAGTGTCGAAGGTTCAAGTTGCCATGATGGTCGCCAACCTTCGCTAAGAAGATGGCAGCCGAAGAAGAAGAAGAAGTGTATTGACCATGGTCTAGCTTGTTTCAAGCACCATGTCAAAATTCAATCATGACAGTCGTCGTAACAGTGAGCGTGCGGAGCGGTTGTGAGATACGCTGGTATTCTATCGACACTATGTCGGTAAGCCATAAAATTCTGTAAAGCGACGTTACAACAACGACGAAAGTTTTTAGGGAGTGACAAATGAGTACACATTTATGGCGATCTAACAAAACCGCCACGCGGAAATGGAAATTTTTTACTGTTGCATTTAAATATTAAAATAGAATGTTATTTTTCAACGTCGAATGCTTAAATAAATTGAAGTGGCCGTAAGTTCGGAACGTAGCTAGGTAGCGAGGTAGAAGGTAGCGTGCGACGCGGCAATATAGCCAGAGGTACCTCTTATCGAAGGCATCGCTTCCGTAGCGGAAAACGAGGTAGCTTTCGTCCCGTTGTTAACTAACAGAAAACTTTAACTGCTATTTACTGCTGAAAGTTTAGACAACACTCGTTTTTCAAAATACTATCTTTGTTTTTCACGATTATAAGAATTATGTAACACGTAACGTATGCATATTGTAAAGTTTTTTTTTCATATTGGAAATTTATAACGTGGTCTTTGAGTTAGTTAATTAAATGTTTAAAGCATTAGTAGTATTCATATTTCTATACAACTTATCTTACTAATTCGATACTTTGATTGAATTTTAGTTGGACGTTTTTTAGCATGTAATTTCATATTGTCTGTAGAAATGCAGATGAAATTTGACGCTAGATTATTCTCTGATGTAACACCTAGTTACTAATTAATTTTTCTTTTCTGCGCTAAAAAAGTCGCGAGCAAAAGTAAATATTAAATGAGCAACAAAGTATAATTCTTATTTCACTTCTACAGTAGACATCTCTGTGTCATTATGCAATAGATTACGTTATTACGTTTTTTGTTCTTTTTTTTCTTACTTTCGAAAAAATGTAGAAAACAGGGATTTATCAAATACTGGCCTGTGACATCTTTAGCGCGGAATAAAAAAAAGTAAGTACCGTATACATTTTTCCACTATGTTTTTTTTTTGTAAGAATAGTGCGGCGGGATCACAAGAGTGGTCGTCGACGATAATGATTATTATTAATGTATTACAATTATAATAATAAACATCCATCCATCTAATGTTACATTCATCCAACTTTCCCATTTATCAGTGTAATTGATATTAGTATTATAAAGTAATTATCAAAACGTTTTCTTTTAAATAAAATATAAAGAACGAGAAAGTGTTAATGTTGAGAAAAGTTTCTTCAATTTACATTCACTTCGAGTTGAGAGCTCACCTTCAGAGGTCGTGCACTTTGAAACGTGATTTGTAATATGTAAGAAAATTTTACTTATCGATCATCAAAATAAAATATTAACTTTAAAATGATATTTATTGCATCACATTTGAATAAACAATTCTTGCATAATATAATGTTCGTAAGAAACGGACCATCCATCCAGACCGCCATGAGGCAAGCCGAGGACAGAGTGGCATGGAGGCGGCTCGTCGACTCCTCGGTGAGGGCGCTTCAAGATGAGCACGACCTTCAGCATTGAAAGAACGAAGAAGAAGAAGAAGAAACGGAATTCTTACCACGATTAGCCTCTTTAAGCCCCCGACACAAGCATGCGCAGTGGTCACGGGTTGACAACTTTGCCGAAATCTCGAGAGCTCTAAAAGGTTAATCGTGGTAAGAATCCCGTTTCGTATAATATATTAGTAAAAAACCACTAAAGTTTTAAAATTCTTATTTACGACGAACATTTGAATGATATTGTATGTTTTCAAAAACTATCAACATATTAATCATGTAAAAATACTAAAGATTTCCTTCTAACACCAAAAGCATTAGATGTATTTTTTTTTAATATGAACAAATTAATTTGCCTAAGTTGATAATCTATGGGTAGGAGTAACTAGGAGTAATACCCATGGAATTCCGTTACAAAACAAGATAATATATTGACAGTTGAAATTCAAAATCACTTCTCTCCTTATCATAGAAACAGTAAACAATTTGATTTTGTTTAATAATTTCGCAAACATAACTCCGAACCTATACATTATCTCATATCTCTAAAGTTAGTGACGTAGCGAGTAGTTAGTTATACTTTCTGGTACGTGCCTATGTCGCAAAGTATCATGTCTCCTCTGAGAGTACATTAATAATTCAGCAGGTGGCGCTGTGAGCGGCGCGCCGAGCGTGTGTGCTCGCACCATACTTGTACAGAAAGACGCTATACTTAACGTGTGTTTTAGAAAGCAATTGGAAAACTTTCAATACTTTGTTACAGGTTTGATAATGTTAGATGTGTGTTGTTTAAACTCGGTATGACGTCGTTGGTCTTGTTGGATCGTAATAGTTCCGATCTATGTATTGGATTCTTGATTCGATTTTTAATTTAACCATTTTTTTTTAAAAATGACATATCCAAATTTTTATTCATGATTAACATTTAAGCTATTTTCAAATATATGAAATGGTAAAGTTCATTCAAAAAAGGCACAAAGAAAGTCATTGGGGTCGAACACATCCGCACTTTAGTTGACGTCCGCTGCCGTGCCGGCGCAAAGCGCTCTCTGCGGCCACCGAGTGGGGGCGCCACAGGCGACACCGTTATAACTCAAGCCCTTGCCAAAGTGTTTCCTTCTTTTCTTGAAAGGTGGCAAATTTGTGCCGATCTAAAAGCCTTATTTACAAAATACTATCTCATATCTTTGAAAGGTTTATTATCAAACGAGTATGTTTTTCTATCTCGTATTAATGAATATCAACATATTGTATAAAGTTATTATATTTTGCCATATGTTCCCAAAAAACACAATGTCAAATGATTTGAAAATTCATAAAACAATTGGGCTGATAATTTTATCTTCGGTCTGTAATATTACATACAACAAATAAAAAGCTAACAACTAAATTTGCGTTTAACTCTTAAACACCTGTTTTCGTACACATTGACTTTTTATTATAAAAAAAAAACTCCTTTGTAAGTGTCAAACGACGCCATCTAAGAGCGAGCGCTAGGTAAAAGCGCGCCCGAGTCCTTTACAGGTGCCTAGGTGGGCAAGGAAACCCTCGAGACAAAAATAACGAAACTCTAAAGCGACTGACTCGCTAACGACCAGCCACCGAGATTTGTGTACTGTGTTATTCTCATCTGAGGTCTTCATAATATTCCGAGACCTATAAATTACAACTTTCGTATTTTCCTTTGGAAATAAATCTTTATTTTGACTTTAATTTTTAGGAACTTTTACAAGATGGTTTTTAGTATTCAACTCTCTATACCTATTGTTTCAATTTAGTTCAATCTACAAGCTGTCTGAATAAGACATATATAAAGAAGTACCACAGACTCTTTTATCTAACTATCTATCTATATATCTAATATAACGTTTTAACAAGGCTTAGGCATATCCATAGTTGTGAAGTTAGGCTAGTAACATTCAAAGTTTATAAAATATTTTACATTTATTCAAAATATCTCGAAAAGTCTCTAACACATTTTATTCATGTTAAACCATATTTTTTATTTGTTAAACTAAACCTTTTTTTAATACAATTAAAATTTTCACCCGGCAGTACAAAGTCTACCAATTTTAATCGTGGATATATAATTAAGTTTTCAATATTTTTAGTTTTTTGTAACATTTCAATTTGGTGAACGGGTTTATTATAAAAAGAAATTTAGGCGCTTAAATCTGGCATTAGATGGTGATGATATCCTCACGTATCCATCAATGGCGAACATTGTTATCTCCAGGAAAAGGACCTTGGGTAACATAAAGGTAAGGTAACAAGGAGACGAAATAAGGGAAATAGCTTCTACTGCATCGTCGTAAGTGCATCAAAACCAGATCATTGCAATGTATTGGTACTTCCTTTGTGTCTATGTCAACTGTCTCAATAAATTACGTTCGTATGATATAAAGTTTCCGAGTGCACTAAAGTTAAACATGAAGCATTGTAGGCCCCCAAAGTGCGGAACGAAAGTTAACTCGGACAGTTTTGTAAACTTTCCATCGTTAACATTTCACTAAGCCCAGCGCTAACAAAGTCACAGTTACTGTACAAGTCACATTTTCAACTCGAAGTTCATGGGTCGTGACTCGATTCTACATTTTATACTTGAGAGCATCCTCCTTGCGGCCGGGATAGTTGACGCAAATTACGTTTTTAAATTTACGTAACTTAAAATGTTAGAATGTGATTATTTTTTATAAAATATTTTGTAACGTTGGTTTTTATATTTTTATTGGCACATCATATTTTAATACTTTTAAAAAGCAAATATTTTTTAGCGTAAAAAATCGAAATTACGTGACCAACGACATATTTAAATAATGATGTTTAAGAAATAAAAATAATCTATTATTATGTCCTATTTACTATGATCCATTCACTAGATAAATGTCTTATGTTTTTATTAAATTATTCAGTAGATAAAAATGGTCGAGAGTTAAATTACACGGCTTTATTGTTCCATTTTCTCAACTTAAAAAAGGTCACGGTTAACGATATGCCAGCGAATGCTGAGCATCTTCAACTAATGTTAATGAGCCCTAATTCACTCAACCATAATTACAACTCTAAAACAAAATAAATGAACTGAATTTCAGAATTTTATTCTTTAAAAATTGTACAATAGAGACATCGATAACAATGTTCCTCACCAGAGGTCACTCTTTGTTGCGAAATGGAGTTTGAGATTGTAACAATCGAAGTATTACAATATTCTTACAAAGTTTATATACTTCGCTAAATCTAAGATAAACAAACGTTAAAGATTTTCAAAGACCAACACAAAGGTTTATGAAATAGTCTAGCGGTATTGTAATAAAATCAAACAGACTAGCTTAGATTTATTCATAGTTTTACCTCCTTATAATACATTATTATTTGATAAATAACAAACTGTAAAAGTGTGTTATCGGTCATTTTGAAACGAAAGGCTTATTGTTTCATCCACATATCAGAGGAAGAACTTTAAGTAGGTTACCTACTCGTATTTATAATCCCTCTATCATTATCGTCTTCGTCAGCCTTTGTCTGCCGCATGCTAAAGATACGCATCCCACAGTATGCGTTGCTCCGTCTTCCGCATCCAACGACTGTATAGTCCCTCTATCATCATCATCATCATATCAGGCACACGTCGCCCACTGCGGGGCGTAGGCCTCCCCCAAAGATCGCCACGACGATCGGCCCTCGGCCGCCCTCATCC
>JAODUI010000002.1:5156442-5170158 GCA_027563995.1 Papilio gigon
TTTGACAATAATGTTTCACATTAAGGATAAGCAATTTGGTTATTGATTATTTAAAATAAACATTACTAAGCTTCTATACATAAAGTAATATTTTTTTTTTAGGTAAAGAGCAAACGAGCCCCCGATGGCCGCAAATTATGTGATCCGGCGCCCATGGACATCAGCAATACTAGAGGAATCGCAGACACGTTGCTGACCTGTAAGAACAATGTTCGCTCTCTTCTTGAATGACCATAAGTCGTAACTGTTTGGAAATACCGCCGAGGACAAAGTATTCCACATATCATAAAGTGTGTGTGACGTGTCTTAGTTCACACGTCTACACACGACAGTAAAATGTTCAAGGATATTATAAATAGTGCACTAACATTTGCCGGAGCATATTGTGAGCTTACGCGAATCCGTCATCCGTACTAGACGGGTAATTGACCGTGCACACGTTTTGTTCACGTTAAACGCCGCCCTTACGCCGCATTGATTTAATCAGACGAATGAATTTGTTACGAAATGACACCAGGTAATCTGTTGAGTGAGTTCCCTTGTCGTTAAAAAGACGAATCGTTGCCACTCTGACACAATTCCGTTTAATGTTGTAAAACAATTTATTTTCAAATAGAACGTATTAAAAAAAACTTTGTACATATTGAGTATACATGTACATGTCAAATAAGTACAGTATTTTATATCACCTATATACAAATCATTCTTTTAATGTTATTACGTTTTTTTTTTCTATGGATAACAACTCCAATGAAACAATATGTTCTTAATTTAAATTATAATTACGGTGAGTACCACTATCACAACACCAATATAGTATTTTTTTTCCCATTGGTCCTATTGATTGGAAGTCCAATCGGTCCAACGGGAAACACGCTTAGGTACAAAAATATACAATAATAATTTACTTAGACAAGTTTGAATGCTCTTCCATTGTCAAGCATGTGCCTATTTGTTTTAAGATTTCAGCCATGATAGCTTATCAAATAATTTTGCGATAAATAATATAAATCCGCAGTAAATAGGTCGTAGCCGTCGGTTATACCTTTCATTAAGAGTGTTATTAGCGACCGCCTGCAGCTGCTTTATAAGCTGCGTATCGCGTAGGGCGATATTTAATTAAGATTGCTCTACCAAAAATACATCAATAAATACAGTTAATTAATAACTATGAGCAGGCATTTACTTACATTTAAAATAGAGAAAATAAATGTTCAAAAGTTTAATTAATTGAAAATTAAGTACTTTGTAAAAGATTATTATTCGAAATGCTGTAGATATTACATCGAATTGCCAAATTTTTTTATTAAATAATCAAACAATATTATTTTTTTTATGTTTACGTGAAGGTCATTAAAATTAAATGGATTTTACAAGTACGCCGCGTGACAAGTTACTGACAAATTAGTTCACTTAGCGTTTATAGACCTTCGGAATATTGAATTTTTCAAGCAGTTTCTTAAGTAATATAAAGGACGTTAGTTCTGTCCGATAAATTGAAACCGAGCACTGAATAATGAGGGGAGTCTTGTACAAAACAGAGTAATAACTCAGTCGCAATAGTTCACTGGTAAAATATGTTCATTTCTTAGTCTAACAATGAATACATTTGATCGTACCGCGGTATTACCATACATCTGAATTTACAAACGCGATACAGCGCCGGCTGCCTCATAAAGATACTAGTATTAAAACATATGAACTATAAATTTCCATTCACTTTCCAACATTCGTATCCTAGTGGAGTCATAACTAACATTATTTATATTTGCATCATCACACTAACCGTACATTCTCACTGCGGAAACATTTACAAAAAACACACCATCGTTTCACTTTTTTTATTTTCTTTTTATAACAGAAGGACAAAGGATCGGCGGGATTACGGCGTGATAATCGTCACCCGATGACATCTGCAAAACTAGAAGAATCACAAATGCCGGTCTATAAGAGGTATGCTCGCCTCTCGAAGGACACTAAGACGTACTGTAACTATACTACAAAATATAAAGCTTGTTTTTTTAATAAAACTAAAATTGAATATTCCAAGTTGGCTGTCAGTCAAAAGCCATGTAAACGAGACTAGCAAGGCAACGCCGCGCCGCTCCGCTGTCATTTCCGAAAGCATTCTAAGATATGAGACGCCCGAGAACTTAAATCGTGACAATTTCCATTTATACGGCTGTCATAAGCCATGTCCCGTGGCTTTGTCTACGAGATATAATATGCTAGTTCCTTACGTGGAAAACACGTCGCAAATATTTTATCGCACTTCGCCAGTTCTATGTTTGTGTTTTAAAACACCACTATAAAATATGGATATCAAAATATCCATGTACGTATTTCATTCGCGCAGTTACACGGAACGCGTAATTGAATTATTGTTTAAATTACGTTATTTAATTAATATTAAAGAGTGTGTACGTTATTTTAGATATTAAATTATTTTAATAGTTGTTTTTATTTAGTAGTGTTATTTGCAAAAAAATTTGCGTAGCCTTACATTAACAATATGATAAGATGCATCTGAAGTAGATAATAAAGTTGTTATAAAAAGGTATCCCCAATAAGTTACACCTCTTTTTTTATAAGAGAAGGGGTAAACGAGCGGCGGGATCTCAAACGTGGTCATCGACGCACATAGACATCCGAAACACTAGAAGATGCATTAATTATATCTTTAATAATAATTATTCGAGATCTTAATAGTCGTAATAGTTCTAAGTTCTAATATTGCTGGAAATTTTATCATCTAAGTCTTCTGGTAACTTAAGAAAAACTTACAGAATAGGTTCAAAAATAAATGTACTTATCATAACAGCATTACGTTTATAGTTATTACTTAATATTTCCTTTTAGAAAACACTGAAGAAGGAATCGCTGTGTTTTCTTTCTAAAAACATTTGCAAGTTGTGTTCTGTGTCAGCTCGACCCATGCATAGCTACAAGAGAATCAACATACAAATAGCAGGGCGCGGGAACTCGGAGCGTAAGTTGTTGCTTTTAGTACGATTACACTGGATTCGAGAACTAGGAATAATGCAACGTGGAATGATCACTGTCTCTGTATTTCTACTAACATTTTTGTCCCCTGACTGTTATTTGGATTAGATTTGTATCAATGAAGAATGAACTGGAATTTCTTGTTGAAACTTTATTACACGAATTTTGTTAAATAATTTCCGAAGTTATGGTCACGGGTTCGAATCCAGCCAGCAATGGACATCAACATGTACTGTACGTATTTAAAGTGTGTTTAAAAACAAGTTTAAGTAAAAAATGGTTGTGTATATATCCCAGGAAAAGCATAAAAATGACCTCAAAGTATATTTTAATACTTAATTTGACAAACAAACCTGGGCCGAAGTTTACTGTGTCGTAAACAAAAATACGAGGCCGAGAAAAAGTCATTAAAAACGTAATACATTTTCGAAAGCCTTAATTAAAATAATAAAATCTCTAATGGCTCTCATATTTTCAGTTTTCTTTGTTATGAAATAACATCTTACAATTACCTAAAATCGAAATCGCAACCATAAAAGTGGGCTGAGAAAGCCCGCCTACGGAGAAATGCAAAATTAAAAATGTACACGAAAATGAGACTTAAAATGAACGAGATCAGAGTTTAATTTTGCGTAACCGACACGTCTAAAACACGGGCGCCGAGTGAGGCTATTAATATTTTTCATTTCCTTTATACCTTTATATTATTTTCAATTGTACTTCGCAGTGACGTCATTAACACTAACGTTAAATTCAATTAGATACATGTTTTAGATATACTGAGAATTTTATGTGAATATTTATTGAAATTTGTACCAGCGATAGCTAATTATACCTTCACTTAACCTATCGACCTAATTAGAGTACTCGCATATGAAAAATCTAACCCTAATTTTATATGTATCTGTTGCAAATAAAATTAATATCTATATATAAAATACCACACTAGTCGTTCCCTTGTGGCTTCATTTGTATGAATTTCCATAACACTGCTATTCAGAATTATTCCAAAAATTAAAAAAATATATCATTGCAACCTTGCTTGTCTGCTGTATTCGCTTATGATTTTTTTCTCTTTTTCGCATAACAGTTTTTTTTTCCAAATTACTCACCCCCTAAGTTTAATAGCGTGATAACGAATAGTTAAAAACCTGGCATAAATGTAGGTCTTGTTCCTACAAAAATAAATATTTAAAACTGCTCTGCGGTTACAGAGAAATTAAGTAACAAAATAAAAATATACGCTATACATAATAGTATATAAGTGTATTGTTGATTGACAGTAGCGAAAACACACCTATTGCAGAAGTCTGAAAAAATAACAACACGCTTCTTTCCCACGTATCTTTGAAACCAAAGACGTTATAAGGCGATTGGGGAGAGAGGTAATATTTCAGTCAAGTCTAGTATCCGTTACATTGAAGTCTCAAACTTTGTTAGCGTCCTCAAGTCTTGTAGCGTAAAGTTAGAAAGGCTGTAAAGAAAGATCGTTTTAACTTTAACGGCTCAACTTAAAGTTTACAAACGTTTTAATATCACATAGGCAGATAATTACACATACAAATAAAATATGTAACATGAATTAATAACAATTATATTTGACTACGAACGTTTATTTGACAGAGTATTTTCACTGTCCATGGCCCAGTTAACAGCTTCATTTGTTCAACATTAATTAATTCAGTATTAATATCCACTTTAAATTTCCTGTCAATTTATTGAGTAAATTAAGAACATTGTTCGAATGTCGATCCGTTCCCAAGTCGAATTCCCAGAAGTCATCTAAAGCTACATTTAATTCATATAATTTACACTGTTATTAATAAAGTAATTTTAACCTTGACTTCGTTTGTTTATATATATTACAAAAGAATATATAATCAAAAGTATAATAATTGCGTAGCTTAGTGTAGCGTCTACGAAAGTCTGTAGCTGTATCGAGGCTTTACTTAATAGGGCCATGTGTTTCATAATACTTACCTGTCCAGGAAGATTAATTTGAGTATCAAAGTAAAAAAAGATCAAAATCATCGTCAATCATTTTCTTTTTAACATATCATACAAAATCTTATCTTGAGTAGCAAGGATTCTTTGTAAAGTTGAACACCCTTCAACCGTTACCAAGTTATTTGGTGTAAGTAGTGTACTGGGAATAAAAAGTTGTTCTCGAATACTGTCTGTTTTGACTTCGGTCCCCTGATACAGTTTTATGGACTTTTATTTCGTAACTATGTGCCATGTTGAACTGATGAAAAGAATTCAATTTTAATGGCGTAATAATGTTACATTAATTAATGAATTACGAAATTTAGATAGTTATTTCATTTGTAGGAATATACTAAATAATAAATAATTTTATAGACTTTTAGAGTGAAACGTATATGATGCATTATTTAATATGAATCATAAAGATAAAAATAGTAATACATAACTCATCTACACGGAAATTGAGCCGTTTTTCTTAGTTTAGTAAAATGACTCATGAAAATTTTAATAGTTTAAGTAATACGTAAACTTACATTATGACTTTTTATAAGAGAAGTGGTAATGAGCGGCAGGATCACAAAGGTGGTCGTCAACGCCAATGGACATCCTCAACACTAGCACATGCGTTACCAAAAAGAAAAGATCTGATTTGAACTTACTTTTCAACAGTTCTATACAAATGTAATTCCTTATTATTTCTTTCGACACTTTATTAAGGTTCTAGAGATACCACGAAGGTAACAAAAGAAGACTTCGAGTGAAATTGTAAACGTCACCGCAATAAGAAACCCACAAAAATCTTCGTCCATTATCAACCATTGTAAACTGCGAATGAATTCTTATTGTATTCGAATAATAAATAAAAAACTTTTAATAAGACTTTCGAATCTATTTTTAACTTACATTGTTAATTTTATATCTTCATTTTGCAAACCAATACTTTGCTTAATACAAATTCATTTTACAATGTAGTCAAATATTTTGAACCGATGCCATGTAAATGATGTGAACTGTGCAGTGCCTACATAAACATTGATTGTTTAAGGGCACTAAGCAAAAATGTTTAACTAAAAAAATTTATTGTAAATCTTGTTGAACAAATAAAAAAAAATGAGAAGTAAATTTAAGTCTATACCAAACATAATTTAAAACCTAAAAACTACATAAAAATGTTGTTCTTAAATGTATTGAGAAACATAAATTATTTTATAGATAATAATTGCATTTTCTCATTTTTCTTATTGTTTTCGTTTCATCTCGTACTCCATTATCTAAATACCTTCCCGTGTAACAATTTGCCTCACAATCATTTCGATAATTGCTTTCATCGGAAAACCATTTGTCTTACTCTCATTTTCATAAAGCTTACACTTCGGCCGAACATAGAATTATTTCCGTTGTTTTCATTGTTAATGTTCCCACGAAATATTTTAATGAGCTCCCTTCTGCGTATTCAAATACACATGTTACACAGAAATAGAATACATTTATAACATTTTCTATAGAATGATTTTTTTTAATATACTTTTGATTATATTTACCACAAACACATTTTAACGTAATTACTCAAATTTTATATAAATGATGTCTTACGGAAGACCAAAGTAGACGACATAGTTCGCAAAATCTATAGGCTGAAGTGGCAATGGACCGGTCACATCTGTCGAGCCAGCGACGCCAGGTGGGGCAGGAAATTGCTGGAGTGGCGGCCACGGTTGAGGACCAAGAGTGTGGGTCGTCCTCCCTCCAGGTGGCCCGACGACTTAGTGCGGACGGCAGGAAGTTGTTGGATGCAGAAAGCGAAGGACCGCATACTGTGGAAGGCATTGGGAAAGGCCTAATGTCCAACGGAGGGCAGACAAGGGCTGTTGATGATGATGATGATCATGATGATGTCTTACTTAGGTTTGGATTACATCTAAGTGTAGAAACGATCAACGCAAAACATTTTTGAACTTAAAAACTTCAAGTTTTAAGTTTACAATTATCCAAAAAAGACTTGATCTTAGATTATAATTTTAAATAAAGAAAACTCGAGTCAAATATTAGCATAATCCCTTTAATATTCAACATTAAAAGACCATACTTTTCGCATTAAATGAAGCAATTCGGCCTGAAATTAGAGTAAAAGTTAACTAAAACAATTTGTTCGACTACCCGATCTGCTGTAAGGGTGTATTTTGCGTGAGATGAACCGCATTCGGAGGTTAATAGTCCTCCCGAGATAAGAAAGGGGAGCGATACGAAATATGGCGTAGAGTCCCTAGGGGACGAAATACCTACAGCTACACACCAACGAATAAGTGAGCCTGCGTACTAATGAATACGGTCACATAATTGTTTCCGATTCGGAAGAATAAATCTATAAATGTTCCCAAAGGGATTCATTTCGGCAAAGCATTAACTGATAGGCCTTACTAACGACTGTTTAACAATAGAATATTGTACATAGATCGTCGGAACTGTATTAAAATTATTTACTAAGAATTCCGAAATACAAAACGTATTTCAACATATTATCTGGCTGTAATGACGAGCCTTTTGTCTCGAAAATGTCACCAAATAATAACTGAAAAGCGTAAATCTTTTAATTTCAAAGTTTTCACAAAGACCGCCTTTGTTTGTCTAAAAACATTTCTCGTCGAATATTGTTAATCTGAAGAAAGTTTCACCTTTAATTATTAAATTGATGCTTCAACATATTTTCCGTTTCTAAGTTACCATCAATGGTTTATTATTAATACAATGAAATTGTATAATGAAGTGAGTATTGTATTTGTGAATTTTATAAATCATGTGTCATATATGTTTTTATTATTCCACTTTATTACGGAACGCTCAATGACTTGTCATAAAATATTCCTTACTTCAAATCGAATTTTTAATTTTTCTATCAGACGACTTATCCTAAATCGTGAACCCATTATAGTGTAACGTTTATAAAAGTTTAAAACAATATCAAAGCATACTGCGAGATCTAATTACGAAAAAAAACTTTTTAAATTTTACATAACTAAATGTATTTATTACTGGCCGATAATCTTCCGTGGAACGGAACTAATGCGGTACAATGTTTTTTTTTAAATAAATATCGAACAAAAGATATAGGATGTAAAAAAAAAACATGAAATATGTTTGAATTTCGAACAATGTATCACCACAAGTATAGAAAGCTATTATAGTATGAAATCATAGGCTTTTCTGGCTATGTGGATTATGCGCAGGCTCCGCGACCGAGTCGACCTAATTACGTGATACAACTAGAACTCACATACAACGTCATGTTATTATGATTAAAATCTAATAAACACTTAGACATTTGCCACCTATCACTGTGTTCTTAAAAGTAAAGTTTAATTTAACCAGATCATGATCATCATCACCCTTTGTGTGCCCACTGATAGCAGTGTATGTATAGACAGGCCACAATGTTTCTTTTACGACGAATAAGCTAGTGCTTGACCGTTTCTGCTTAATATTAAGTGATGTAGGCGAAAGATGATACGCGCTTAACAAATACCCATTCACTCTACTCTTAAAGACTCCGAGGTCATGTTTGAGTACAATGTATATGTTGAAGTTTGCAAATTTTATTGTTATCTGCATTTACAAAAGGTCTATATTTTAAATAGGACTAAGCCAGTTACAATATTTGGCCTTTACGTTGTCCAATAGATCAAGGCTTGGTGTCAAATGTACTAAAAAGAGGTTCATAAAACTACAAAGGATTGTTTTTTTTTATTGTGAATATTGGAAATGTAGATCTTGTGTCTGTTTTAATTACTATTAATTTGTTTTTAAACGGTTTTTACCTGATTTGATTATTCATCACTCTTTCGTTTCTAAATAGCTGACTAACTTTCTATGGAAATTTAATGAAACAAAATTTCTTAAGACGTAATTGTACGAATTAAGGGTGGATAAATTATCATTTAATTACTGAGCATTTTGAAATTAATAATTCATTTCATATAGTTAAAAAAAAGTGTTGTTTTACTAAGTTTTTTTTATTCTCTCAAAGTCGCTGAATTGTGTTAGGTTATGGTCCACGACAGTAGTCGAATGGCGGAATTCGAACCCACGACCGCTAGATCGGTAGTCCGTACCCTTAACCATTAGACTATTGGCGCTTTAATTTTTTCAAGTTCAAATTTACTTCATTGTTTAGAAATAATGAAATATATAATCTAAAGTTTATCAACATAAAATTAATAGGTTTAATAATTAAGTTTTGTTTACTTTATTAAATCAATGACATTATATGAAAGTATAAAGTAATTCTAAACTGCAAATATTATCGTACTCTACATAAATTCGCTTTGAAAATTGAGATATTTTGTATATATTTATACAAAACATGTTGTATCAGTATATCGGTAATGTATATCCATAGCAACTGACAATGAATAATTTCATTAATTAATGTCACATCTGATTATGACATTCCCAATTCCAATTAGCGCTCAATCAATTGACTTAAGTAGGAACATGCAAGTGTCATTGTCATGAACATGCAAGTGTCATTCGTGCGTAATAATGTTGCATGAATTTGAATGGCTTTACTGTGAGCATTATCATTTTAATACAATAAAGTTACACATATGTAAATGTAATATACTCAAACAGATATAGTGAGAAATTATTTTGCCTTCTGGAAAATTCTTGTCCTTATGAGAATACGATGACACCCGAACTGTCAATGAATGATCGTATTAAATAAGTGACAGTTGTCATATCCATTAATACGGAACTTTATTGTATAGTGTCAAATGTCAAAATAAAAAATGTCATTTGTAAGATGGGTACTGAAGCTATTTGAAAGAGCACGATAAATACGAGCATTTCCAAAGAGACTTAAAAGAAAAATCTTTTCTCACTTCTCACTATATCTGTACATAAATTACTCTAAATATGCAATTAAATATTTATGACTTATTAAAATAGGTCGAAAATCAATTATAGAATCCAACATTCTATTGACTTAAGCTACAAATATCTATAGCCGTTTGTTATACCAGCTTTCTATAGCGTTTTGAAGCATTGAATCGTAACAAATTCAAATACTTTAGTATAACGAATGCACCTCCTGTGTTAGCCGAGTAGGCAATGAGTGTATTTACCAGCTAACAAACTTTCATTAAAATGGTCGAACAATAGCTCCAAATTGTATGAGGTTCGAAGTGGTTCAATAGCGGTGAGTAGTGGTCCTCGGGCGAGGTTCGCCGACCGATGCATTGGCAACGCGCCAAACGACGCCCCGAGCAGCGCGCGGCCCCTATCGATAGATTGTCTTATCCTCAAACTGTTTGTAAGCATTACGTGGCGAGACTAAAAAACTATGTAAAATGATTTAAAATCAGTCAAACAAGAGAAGGTAAATAAAAAAGTAATGCGTTGTGAGCGGTTTGCATGGTCGAAGTTAAAAAAAAATATCGAAACGATATTTCGCAATGAAAAAATGTATATAATTGAATAGTTAAACACGGAGATTAAATATTACTCGTGAACAGCGGGAATTCAAAAGGCTCGCCGCGCGAATAAAATGATAAACTGAATTCCAATTCGGCTACATATAAAGCGGGCAATTTTATCGATTCCAAAAGAATCAAGACACATAAAAGCTGCTTTCAATTCATTTTATTACCAGTTATTTTTCCTCCTCATCTTTATGTTCGGCGAGTGCCAAAGAAATGTAAAATATTATGTTTCTATACATTTTATTCCCGCATTTTGGATTATCGACTATGGTGGAGCAATTACTATTAAAATAAGGCTTCATCTATTTTTTTGTTACTACTCATAAACTTACTACACTTTTTATATAAACAAATAAAAGGTTCTTTATGTTACATAAATATTTACATCCATTTTCCAACTTGCTAAAGTTCCGTTTGTTCCCGTATTGCGAAAAGCTTAACGCAAAAGATCATTGTAGTAAGAAGTACTCAAAATGAAAGCAATAGAAAACTTAATCCAAAAGCAGGTAATTACAAACATAGTTTATAAGTCGTTGAATCGAGTCGTCAACTTTGATAGCAAACGACCGCCTTAACAAGCACGTTCATTTACGGCTAACACGAAAGAACAAAGAAGTAAGTTTTAAATAGGTCAAGTTTTCTATGTCAACCTTAGTCAATACAAAGAACAAGTCATGTTAATATTAATATAGAAATGCGAAACTTTAATTGGCTAGACGTTTGTTTGTTAGCAGGTAAACGAATAAAAAAAAACAAAGCTATTAATGGGGTCTGGATAAAACTTATCCCAGATATCGATCACGTCACGAAGGACATCATCATCATCATCACTACCTGAAATAGGCTAGTTAACAAACTTCTTTAAATTCTTTGCGAGCAAGATACGTAAGAAATAAGACAATAAAAAATTGTGTTAAAAATGTATAATAATCTAATAATTTCAGTCTTTTGAACAAGTTATTACAACATCTTACCGATCCTTCGTAGAGAATAGAGCAGGACTTTAGCAAAGGTCACCTTGGCTATAGATTGAAATTGTTTCCATTTTCTAAACAAGCCTACTCCTAGCTATATCAAAACTCTTTAATCAGTTACTACGTTTGTATTTATTATTATATTTCGATGTGCAAAGGGATCAATTTCAATGTAATTCAATTGAAAAGAATTGTATTTCTTACTAACATTTATTGGTTGTTGAACCGCTTAAGAAGTTTTTATTGTTTGCATACGTTCATTTGATCCCCGTTTATATTGTAGCTGCGACTGAAAGCTGGGCGTTGCACCATTTGAACACTATTTATATGTAAGCTTTGAATTCTTCTCGTCTTTTAACGATAAAACGGTCTATGTATATTGCTGTTTTGTGAATTTTATTAACTTCTGACATCGTTCGAGTAGAATAAAGATGCATATTACATTTATGCTTTCTGCATTCTGCAGTGAATGCATCCATGCGTCCGAACTTTGGCATAAATAATCCCTTTAAGTTACTGAAATATTTTAAAAGTAAAAATCAAATTTAATTTGTTACCAGCCGAAACTACGTATTCTTGTAATCAATAATATTTTCTAAATTATATCTTACAGTTAATATTTATATTTATATATTTCTATGTGACCTGTCATAATTAGTTGTAGCGGAGTACCGAAAGCAACATTTCAAAAACACGCAATGCGCTCGAAAACAAAACGTGAGAACGTGTTCATGTGAAGTTTGAAATGCATTCAGTTTCCGACAGAATCGTTACATTTTTGTCGGTAATGTTCATGAACTGGGTCACCTTACACAAGGGAAAGGTCATATAGCAGACATGTGACAACTACTATACGCTCGAGTCACCTTATGCGAGTAGAAAAAGAAACAGGTCTTTGATAATGAACGGAGCCATATTACTCTCATGAGACTTGACAAAAACTAAGAATGTCTACATAACAAAGACAAACGCAAGAATACGTGACTGGATACAAAAGATCTCCGGACACCCGTGACGTCATTTTAACACGTGCATGAAATCGCTGAAAACCAACGCTTTAAAAATAGGTTGAGTCACTATATTCACATTAATATGTAGTTATATTAATGATCGACGCAGCGTGCGTAGACCTCCTGCAAGATGGACTGGTGATCTGTTTAAGTTTGCGGGAGTATCCTGGATGAAGATCGCAGAACGATTATCGTGACGATCTTTGGAAGAGACCTACGAACAACAGTGGCAGATGTGTGGTTGATATGAAGATGTTTGTATTTTAAAGTATTTTGGGAGAAATCACAATCACAGAAAAGACACAGTGTTATTATTAACGAGAATGTAAAAAAACAATTTTAACATGAATCGACGATTTCTAGAAGACGATTGAAAAATATAGATTCAATAGATACAACAACCAGACATAATAATAAGAAAGGGCCGGATTTAAATAACAACTTTTATTACTTTACAAAAACTTTAAATCAACAAAAGCTTTGAGAGAAAACTTTGTAAAAGATTAGAATTTTATTGAATATGTTCGTTGTCAAAATCTTTAAAGCTTATTATAATTTGAAGGCTGTAATAAATTACGTAATTAAATCAAAATAGTGTCCACGAAGCATATATTATTCAGTATTAAATTAATTGGCTACCAATTAGCTTGTGTAATGTATATTTATGACAATGTATACTGAATGTATACAAACACTGTCATAAATACATTGTCAATAAGTTAATTGATGCCGAATTAATTCAGGATTGAATTAATGACAGGATTTATGGCTGTACCAGACGATTCCTTTGTCTCTTGAGATCTACATACATCCACATACATTGTGAATAACTTTTTTGTATTCTAAATTACGTAGTCAAAATATACAGGTATTATTTCTTAAATAATGCAATTAATAGTAAACTATTATAGATAAAGTATCTGTTTACACGTATGTGTTATGTACAAAACCTTACATAGATTTGATACATTGTTTATCAAACTAACTGTCGTTTTCAACTAAACAATTTTAATAGAACTGAGAACTGTACTGTTAGTTAGTTAATATTTTGCCTACACATGTAGATTTTAACTGTACAGTTGGATTGATTAGTTATAACTAATGGTATATTGCGTGCTTTAGTATGTTTCATAAGTACTTGTACACTGTCTGTTGCAGCAATAAAGATATTTATTATTATTTTGGGTATTTAGATATTTTGTCTCCGTCTGGCTGATTATAATACAATAAATATTAATATTAATACAATAAAATTAAAACTAATAT
>JAODUI010000002.1:5176554-5187733 GCA_027563995.1 Papilio gigon
AAGAAATTCAAAGATATGTGTGAAGTCAACCAACAAGCACTGGGCCAGCGTGGTTGACTATGGCCTAGTCACCCCTATTAATAGGGTAGGCTCTGAGCCCCTTGGTGGGGACGTGAGCTGACGATGATCAAGATGATGGTGTTTTTCTCGTTTTTTTTTTCTTAAAATTAAATGTAAAAACTCCACATCAATCTTAGTAAGTCTATGATAATCTTGTACTAAAAAATTATATATAGCAGGTATAATTAGTGTATATACCGTCATGTTGCTGTGAATGTCAGTTTATTTAGGTCATTAGTTTATAACTAGAGCATGGAGTACTTAATCGTCTGAACGACAATACATTAATAATAGAACTAGGCAAATTTACATTTATAGTGCCACAAGCTTACCTTAGCTTAGACACTTTCGAATTCAGTGCTGAAAAATATATCGAAAAATATATGAAGCCTACACAGGTACGCAAAAAATTTTTAAGAAAAAAATAACAAAACAGCTATCGACATCTAGTGACAATTTTTGACATTGACACCTGTCAGCTGTCATAATTTAGTTTGACATATCTCCATCGGATCAATACAGATGTCAGTTTAAAATCGATAATCGATTTTAAAACAAATCAATATTACATAGGAATAAATTGTTCATTTGTTGATCAAATGTGATTCGAAATACACGTTATATAAATATTAAACACTTGAAAAACGATTTTATAAAGTAACGCGGTAGATATATTTCCCGGTGAAATATCAGCACATTTTAAAGTGCAGGCTGTTAGTAAACTCAAGATTTTGGCCGACATAAATCTTTCGAGTAGAGATAAATTTGGCCGACTGCGAAATGATACATTGAATATTCATTAAGCACAGAAATGCAAACATCTGTTTTTTGCACAGCTCAAATAGTATCCGGTTCTAATATTGCATTTAATGAAAATTGACGTTACGTACAAAATTTAAAACGTCGCAAAGAATTCGTGTCGGCATAATTTATAACGGTGCTTGACGGAATATTAAAATTTTCACCGGGTCCGCGTAATTCTCCATCGCTCACCTTAACTTATGGAAGCTGTTTATATAAACAAGAATTTAAACCGCCACATACCTGAAACAAAAAAACAGCGCTCATTAAATAACTTTATTTTCTTTATTTAAATTTTTATTAACTTTATTTTAAGTGATCATATTTTTATATACAACTATTATTGATACAGTGTGCTTTAGTTTATTAAGGGGCGCGGCGATGCCCCCGCCGAGACGACCATGGCCTAACCATCATTTTCTCGTACATGCAATAATGACATTTACTATTACCAGACTATCCACGATGACTTAAGCGCCCCCTAGGAGCAACAAATACCGAAACTTAATTCATAAATTAAGGATGTAACACGTAATGTTTGAAGTACCAAGACCCAATTTCGAATTAAATCGTTTGAAGAGCTCTCAGTGTAAACAGTTGGTCAACTTGAGGCTGTTGTAATTTAAATATTAGAAATTTATTCAAACATATAATTATGAACGATTAATATCAACAAGTTCTTACAAATAAGGCTTTAAAACTACTTCTATACTTTACCTTACGGTACAGTAGTAGTTAATTCTTTAGGCATCAGACACATTACATTACAAGTAGCAGGGATCGAATCCGGGAGCTGCAGTTTACAAATCTTGTACATGACTCCTGAGTCACCGACACTCAGTAATATATGAAAATATAGTTTAAAACATAAGAAAAGATTTAAACTTCACATCGGAAGTTTTAGGGCCATCCGACGACGATGTTTCAAGATATTAAAAAAGTTGAAGCTAAAAATTAGTTTGGCAACTGTCGGTATCAAGATAGATCACCAGACCAAAGTGAAATGTTTCTTCATGACTTACGCAACAAGATTACAAAGACGATCACAGATAAGGCACAAAGTACCTTTTTTAAAAATAGTGGACATTCAAGAACACTACTGTCTTTATAGGAGCAATCATTTGTTTTTAATTTAACAGCAAAGTCTAAGTTCGTCCAACATCAACTCACTATACGTCACCACTAAGGCACTCAGAGACTATCCTATTATAAGAAAGTATCTGAGTTAATTTTTTTTTTGTAAAATATTAGCAGCTTTTTGATATTTTTTTTTAAATTACTTTTACCACTCCAACTAAGCTGTAGGTACGCGCTAGGATATGGTAGTAATAATCGAAAGGTGGAATTCGAACTCTCGACCATGTGATCGAAAATCCGTACCCTTGATGATTATGCTATTGACGCTTATTTTTAATTAGTTAAAGAATTTTGGAAACGACTTCCTTATAAACAAGACAGGCAATGACAATACCAGACTAGTTACATGCTAATCTTTTTATCGCCAGTTTTATTAATTTAATTCCACTGTTTAATTAAGATTAAAGTTAAATCCAGTAACTTCGTATTTAAAACTTCATATGAAGATAACAGAATTAAATTTCAAAGTTAGAGTCAGTGTAGTTTGGAACCGACGCGACAACCCTGTTAATTTATGTCGCAATTCATTAAAACTGATGTCAGCCCATCTCTCAGATATGTATGAGATAGAAATGTAATGTACTTTAATATCTTTAAGATTTTACTTTCGTACGTATTTCTGGTAAAATTATTACATGACGTATAATTGAACAAACATACTCTATTTTGTATTATTTTACTAGGCGATGAACATAGATGAAATAGAGATGTGTCATTTCTAATTATTACAAAAATCTTTTGCCGCTCACATACAATAACTTTATCAACCTCTTTCCATAACTTTAGTCTAACGAGTAAAAACAAACTATTGTTACTAAGTGTTAATATTAGTGTAGATGATAATATAACGCTTGGAAAACTTTAGATGTTGAGAATGAACAACTCAGAACTTTTATAGTTTTCTGTCCCGTAATAAAACCTCTGCCGCTGGAACACTCGCGAACGCCGGGAACTCATAACATAATTGTGAACGTGTGAATCTACTTAGAAAATGCATCAAATATGACTAAAGCTGTTAAGAATTTTAATATTTACATAGATAAAGTTAACTTTTAATTCGATTATCGTTAACATCTAAAAAAGCACTCTGCCTAAAATACTTTGCCATTTTGGTATTTAAATCGTGTAACAAAAATAAAGATGAGTAAAGAATATGATGTAGTAATTAAGTGTATAAACAATGCTAACCTAATTGTCAATAAAACCAATATAAAGAATACATTAATCTGCAAATCGATTTCGAAAAGTTTTTTCAAGGTAATAAACGAAAGTGGAAATTTGAACTTACGCCAATCAGTCAAGAGAACGACGAAACTTTAAGAGTAGTGTCCCAGCACTTCGCTCTGCTCAAATGAGACGAGCAAGGGAATGGAAAAGTTTATATTACTAAGAAACAATGTTCTTATATCAGAGCTACTTCACGTAATTACGAGGCCATCCCGACTCGAAGACGTCCTGCGAGTCAAACTTCTATTGTTTCAGTCTGCTTGTTTACGTAACACTAATTCCCCGATTCATTTTCGAAAATAACTCAACATTCACGAACTGAAACATTTTCAAAATAAACGATATTTATAAATTGAATACATCAGCATAACAACCAAAATACTTTCATTTCGTTGTTAAAAATTAACAACAGTAGTACGCCTACTTATAATTTTAATTACTCGGTTTTGATATTCCGTCGGACAGTACCTTATAATTAGTAATAATTAACTAATCATTGTTTTGTTCTTTATAACATTTTTATTTACACTATACTTTTATGAGCAGTGACTTTATAATAATTAGATTAATTCAGGGTTTTGATATAAAACCTTCTTAAGATTGCAGTATACTTGTCTAGAGTAGATAAGGTAGAAAATAAAATAAACAAATTTAATATAAAACATCTGAAATACGATAATAATTTACGATTCCCTTGAAGTAACTGCAAACCTTTGAAATTAAAGTCATACGAGTTCAAACGTAAAGCATTTGAATTTCCAAAACTGATATATACAAACAATGTTAATTTCTTTTTACATTTATTCAAAAGACGAATGAACTTTCTAGAAAATATAATTTCTTCAGACATGTCTTTGTTCAAGAAAAATACTATTAAAACTTCTTTTACAAAGGTAAAGCGATTTAAGTTTGACTTTTTTTAATATAAATTCGAGAATTATCCATAATCCTATTAGGAATTACTAACAAAACTAAATCGTATACACAAAGCGACCGCAAGCTAAGCCTAAAACAACAGATCAGGCGCACTTCTTCAGCTCGTACATTTTTGTACTAAACTACATTCAAATTTTCAAATTTTATCTTTAATAGTTACAAATAAGCGTTTCGTATTTGTTATTTTTCCTTGTTACGATAATTTATCTGTCGTATGTCCTTTCGGAATAACAATTCTAAAAAGTTTTTATCTAATGAGAATCGATGGCGAACATGGCACATTTATCAGAAGAGGTATTCTGAGTAAATTACCAACTTTCAAGGTTATCGAAATTCATTTAACTATATAAAACCATTTTAATTGAACTTAGTTAATACCGTCAAAGCGTTTTAGTTAGGATTTTCCACCTGTTTATGTGGGTTACATGAAAAATTGGCCTTGGTGCCATAAATTAGGTTCTGTTTTTAACTACTTTGGACCCTTTCTTCTAAAACATAAGATGACCTAAATTTATTACTTGGCCATCGTAGCTAACTCGATTAGGTCTTTCGCCTTTCGTCCGAGCTTTGCTGAAATGACGTAAGCCTACATAAGTCTGCCGGCCCCGGGACCTCAGTAAATAGATGCACAGAACTATCTACGATTCCCTTTATATAAGAATTAACCTGGTTTATAATACTTTATATATAATGTAACACATTAATTAAATTTATATTATTTACAAGTTAACTATTTATGTGATTAAGAAAATGAAAGGAATGTCAAGGATTTACATAGAACTTTACACACTTTTTTTAAGTATTTAAAAAGAAACTTACATTAGGTACACGTCAAAAAATTCGTGGTCATGACATCAAGGTAACCTCTAGCGCACTAAAAATAACATTAACACGAAAAATCTCTTTCAATAACAACTAAAGACCTGCTTTAAGCACTCATCTAAATAAAACTTTGAAGCTGCACTCATGTTTACAATTCTCGACTCTATTTATAAAACACTTTTTACAAATATACGTTTAATCTGAATAGTGTTTTTCCTAGACTGGAATTTTATCATGTTTAATGGTCGAATATAAATATTTTGCACCGCACTGTGCATTCTAACAAGACGCAGATGGCGTTGATATCACCGCGACGTTACAATAGTTATAGGCCCCATAGAAATATAATAAATATTAAAACATCATCATCGTGAGATCCCCATTGTCGTCCACAGTTTGCGGTCCTCCGTCCGCATCCAACGACTTCCCGCGTACGCAATAATCAACGAGGAAGGGCATCGTTTCTGGTCCACATACAAAACGTGGCTACTTAGGGGCACAACTTCGCAATGGCAGGACACGGAATGAAGATTAAGATTTTTTCTAATAAATGAAGTAGATAGTATAAAATGTACGGCAAATGGCAGAACGGACGACATGTTACAAATATTACAGAAAAAAAATTCACAACAATTTTGGTGTAGCGTATTCGATTGAGTTCATTCGTTCATCCAATACGTGAGACGGGCACAATAAAAGATGGTCCCCGAGTAAACCGACAACGACAAACGCACATAAACGTAACGACGACCCAATAACAAGACATCCAGCGCTTTCCATCTCATCTTCATATTTGCTAGCGATAGAATTTTTCCAGAAATACTTTCGTATTCAAGTAGAGTAACGCCCTTATTCTTGGGGTGAACGCACCCTGCATCACCCTGCCCGACTCGACAGATAAAAGGGTTTCCAACAAAACTAAGAAAGGGTTACATGTGCTCAATGATATTAAAAAATTACTACAGCCTACTGGCACAGTTGAATGATTTTTCAATTTTGTTACTTCAATTCAAAAGACGCGGAAGGCTTACCCCACTACAATGTGGTATAAAGGCGAGTTACATTAACTGAAACTGAAATATCTCTTTTTTAATATTTCAATATATATATAGGTATACTATACATGTCTCAACCAACATTTTCATATGTAATCTTAGTCATATGTCATATTAATAATTAATACGCGAATAAAAAGATAATACATGAAATATAAATTCAATAAAACAGTCCGATTCTGTAAAAGAAATATTATGTTAAACAAAAGTATATTTTACATAAATAGAGTTGATTTCAAATACGAAACTTGCAGACAATCCGCTTGCTTTGCTTCTTCACAAATAAAAAATGTAACAATATTCTTTTAAAAATGTAACACTTTTCTCTCTTCCTCGATGTAAACTGGCGACTTCGTTTTACACATTTTTCTCAAACAATACATTTGAAGTGCCCATTTAAGTGAAACTCACTTATCTTCTCAGTATATTATTTTACTTTACCAATGTTCTTTCAGCAACGCTCTATTTTACATTTTATTCCTTTCAGTTCATCAAATATTATCAATGTATAAACAGCGGCAATGCCTGTTTGGATACAGATTGTCGCCTGGGTTCGATCCCCGACATGTACTAAATAGAAATTACTACATATAACAGTAAGAAATACAAACATATTTGAAAACTATTTTGTCAACATTTTAAATAATACCGAAAGGCTTGATTTCTGCAAATAAGTAATTTACTATGTGTACTTTAATGAAAGTTAAATCAGCTAGGAATAGCTTAGCTAAGAGAGCTTTTTATTTATTTTCGTCATATCTACATTATTTACAATGAAAATTAGTTTTACAAAGAGTGAAGTTACGTAAAGTCTAGACAGATTGGCAGAAAGTAGATGCTTCAAACTTTCCTTTTTCCAAAGACATCTTCGGATAGACTGAAACTTTGTTTAATGTGACTTAATGAGTGTTATGAACGTGTATTGTAG
The DNA here is from genome assembly GCA_027563995.1 of Papilio gigon. NCBI lineage: Eukaryota > Metazoa > Arthropoda > Insecta > Lepidoptera > Papilionidae > Papilio > Papilio gigon. The sequence goes on from JAODUI010000002.1 coordinate 5,183,521, forward strand.
ATTAATACTCAACAAGAGTTTAGTAAACAACAAATAATAAATTAGAACGAAGTAATCGACCACTTAATGCACTTTCGAATGTTGATCAAACAAAGCTCTTTTAATATAAATCTCAAACATGACCTACTTTCCTTGTTCATCGCTAAAACAATGCTACTCACTATTATTTTATCATTTCAAAACGTGTTGGTGGTTATCTCGAAAGCGTACATTATAGGACGGCTGTTTTGTTAGTTAGGAAGTGTACAAAAACGACCCTCGTCCTATTTACCCGGCCCACCCCACGCCTAGCTCTCCCTGCACTCCCCACTATTATGTTTGTGCATTGTTCATTGAATTTGTACAGGGTTTTTTGCGCGATCCAAAGCGGCACGAGTACTCTCTTTGAGCCGGTCAAACGATACGTTAACACTGAATGAGCTATCATGTAAATACACCCAAATATTACCTCTCTTACAAAAATGTATGGTTCTTTAAAGTTTACTCACACTTTTAAAGTATGCCTGTCAAATTTGACACAGATAAATGTGGAGATGTGTATAAAGCTATTTTTATTTAAAAAAAAACATTTGAATAACGATTATGTTCGAATTTCAAATAATGGGCGATGCTAATATAAATAAATCTACATATTTTTCAGTATAAAACACGGCATTTTACCCTCTTTATCCTCGTTTAATTACATATTTATTATTGCACATGTTTTAAGATCTTGCTGTTATTACTTATTCTGTAATTTACATTATAATAATGAAACTCATTACGCCGTCATATCCATTAACTGAAAGCGCTCAAAAATACTTTGTCTATTGTAAACAAAAGAGAAATTCATTAAGACGAACATCGTAAATTTAGTCAGCGGAGGACTAAAAAATGATGGCGATGAAAAGAGCGGTTACTCGGTCACGTTCGGAAACTCGCTGGGAAATGAAAATAATTACACGTCAAATGAGTTGAATGACGCCTATTTAAAATGTTCATTGCATGAGGGGAGGTTACGTCACGATAAATTTGCCTCATCATGGCGCCCTGGTTGCCACGCACTTGCTTTTTTTGCGAATGTGCAGTAGATACGTTTTTGTACTAGACAATCGCAAATTAGTGGCATTCTTCAACCCGATTCCGACGACTTTGGTACTGACAGTTGTAGATTAAGCCTATTAACATTGGTCGTTAATAGTGATACTGGTACTTTGTTGACATCTATCTTGGTGTTTCGTAACATCGTACGAGGCACTGCGCCGAACATCATTTTGAGAGTAGCGAGGCGAAAAGGTGACCTTGGGTTGCTGGCTCGAACGTTGGTTTCTTCCTGTCGTGTTTGGAGTAACTGAATACTCACGTGAATAATATTAATGTAGTTTAAACCACCTTAAAATGTAGTATCCGATGTAGGAAAGATTTTTAAGTCTAGTATATAGGAGAATCTTATTAGCTTTTGATATAAATTTTAACAAAGAACTGACAATGTATAATAAAGTTTATGTGTCGTTTAGTTTAATATATTATTAAGAGTTAACAGCATCCACAATAGATGCATTCGAGCGTATCATATAAAACTACTATGTTTCAGAAAGTGGCCACATCAAAGTTGATCGTTGCAATATTATGGACAGACATTGTGGCGATTTCTAGCATTAACCTAATAGCTTTCTATCGTATAAAAATACGTTTTATTTTAACAACTTTGATCGTCTTTTTTTTTTGTAAAATGTTTACACCACCAAGCATCCATGTACAATCACAGACGTTTAGTGTTCCACTAAAATAAAATTGCCTTGTTCGCAAACTTTCTCACAGATTGACGAATTTAGCACATAAAAACCGGGATAATAGTGAAAAGTCGTCAACCTGCACTGACCACTGATCAACTATTTTCTCACAAACATATTTAAAAACTGCATCCTAGTTGCTTTTGTGCCCGCGACGTTGACTCAATACGTACGAAACGTTCAAGCGACTATATCTTTTGGGGGGAACACCGCGAACGGACGCGTTGGAACATTCGCCGCGAACAACATAAAACCTCCTTGTCGACGCTTATGATTCATGACTGTCGTTACACGAATATGTTTCAAACAGATATTTTTAATGGTTTGAGTAACTCGTTACGGTATTTTGGTAAACATAATGACCAATGTATTATCGATATACAACGTCCGTGTACATAATGGTTGTAAATAAATAAAAAGATATAAATAAAAAAAGCCTTTTATTTCTAGGAAGTACATTACAATTTAATTATTCTAGTATTAGGTACTTACTTACAGTGTATTTACATTTGGTTTTTTTTTTAATTCTAAGTATGTAAATTAGAAATAATAAATAATTCTACATGAATATAAAATGTATTGAGGTACTTGTAAGCACCTCGCCGAGAGTGGCCTCCTCCAAAGGAAGCCAGCTTTCTCTTGAGTGGGCTATCTGTCAGTGGGGTCCTCTCTACTTTATGTCTTCTGCCCATCTACTATAAAGTCTTACTTTCTTGCGTTTGCCTTGAGGGCCTTTCCACGTTGTTATTTAATTGGTCCATTCTTGGTCCCAAGGACGAGCGATAATAGTTATAATAGTTAGACTGTGATAAAGGAACTATTAGGAAACTTTTTAATAAAAGAGAACTGTGTAGATGTGGCGTTTAAAGAAGTTCGTGGCCAGAGTACACTGTACAATTATTTTAATTGCAATTATTTTTCTAACTATGCGCGATAATAATTTGCTTAACCAACCGTCGAGGTTATTTCTACGAACAATTTTATTTCTCAGAAACAATCTCTCATTTGTAATAACAAGAACTGTGAAAGTAAAGTATGAGGGATTCTTGTAATATGTTTGTTAGAAATGAAATAAACAATTTTATTATAACATCAATTATTGTAATTCTACTTAAATGCTTAACGATTCTATGTTAACATGCGATTTTGAAAAGGGCAATTATATACGTTATTGGATTTTAAGCATGTTTGAGTATTACCTCTTACTTTGCCTAATGTTAGAATTTTCTAATTTCCAGTTGCATAATAGTTATGTCCCAAAAGAAAAACAATACAATTGTTTCGATTTTTATCTAACAAATAAACGTTCGGATTCATGATCAAATTCAACGCAATGAAATTAGGGTTTTACCCCGAACGGGACGCAACGAGCGTCAATAGCTAAGGGGAAATCTCGAATCCGACCTACTTTCCTCCGCGCCTCACCGCCGCGAGAGGGCCGCGTTGCAGCTTTACTAATGCCGCCTTGATACAGCCCGTAGACAGCTGTAAGGGAATTCGCACTTCAATGTACCTCGATGTAAGAAATACAGTGAAAGGAAATCGAACAGCGAGCGTCGTTGTAGGGAGGCGATCGATCGGAGGACGTTGATACTTCCGCGGAGAGGATTCACAATTAGCGGCGTAACGCTCTCACCGGCCTCGGGTGATTGATGCCTGCGGCGCGCAGTACCGCCCTAACAACGACAATTTATTAAAAGTATTACGTACATTTATGTTTTCACGTTTTGTTCCAAAGCATTTGTTTTTTTTTTATTCTCCTTCAGGTCTTAAGCTGGCTATACATATTCAGTTTTAACTGAACAGGACTGAAAGTGAGTAGGTGCTTTTAAATCTAGAAATACGTTTACGACAAAATAAGTTTACATATAAATCTATCGACTATTTTTAGGAATAACGAAACAAATTATAATACATTTACGTACAATTTTACGTCATTTAAAACCATCTGATATTTTTTTAGCGTAACAGCAATATTAATTTACATTGATAAAAGAGACAACGAGAATTTTACGTTTAATCATTATTCCAAAACAATTTTATATCTTGTTACATTGAAAATTGTAATTTAGTCTTCCTTGTAACTGTAACAAGGTTAGAGCAAAATAACTTCTTGCGCAGAGACAGCGGGGATAGCCGGAGGTGGTTCCGTCACGAAGCGAAAATTCAAGATTGAACAACTCCCGAGAAAAAGGCATTCGGTTTAACTTAACTCTTTACTTTGTACGTGATCTAACTTGGAGGACGAATCTTAATAATAAAAGAGTAAACTTTCATAAAACGAAGCTTGATAAAAATGGATTCGACAAAGATGTATTTCTTATAATGGATTATAATAAGATGTTTATAACTCATTAGATTTTATTAAACTATTAAAACTTTCGTGAGACATTTCACTATACTACTTATAAAACGGCTTAACTCACGTGTAAATCAATGTC
>JAODUI010000002.1:5187833-5197931 GCA_027563995.1 Papilio gigon
ATTGTGGGTCCTCCTGCTCCAGATGGATCGACGACTTAGTACGGACGGCAGGAAATCGTTGCATGCGGAAAGCGGAGGACCGCATACTGTGGAAGGCATCGGGAAAGGCCTATGTCCATCAGTGGGCAGACAGGGGCTGATGATGATGATGATGACGATACAAGGATTTAATTAGCCATTTAAACCGATTTAATTAATACGTCAGACTATTATGTTTTTTATACGAAAAGGGGCAAACGAGCGGCGGGGTCACAAGAGCAATCGTCGACTATTAAACGATCTAGAGGAAGAGATTGTTGGAAAAACAGAAAAAATCTAAAAACTTCCACGCAGTTACATAATTTTTATGTAAACTTTTATCAGCATTCGTGACTCTCGTCTCATTTATATAATACTAAGTTATATATGAACTGAAAAGAGTACATTTTATAAATGCAAGTTTTCACATTTAAATTCCTTACTTTAATATATCGCGCGCCGTTCCACAAATATTTTCAACACGAAATTTTACATTTTTTGGTCATTAAATTTAATTATACGTTTTACTATTAAACTTGAAAGTGCATTTTTTTTATGAAATTACTAATGTTTGTTAAAAACTCTAATACGTTATCTATTTCTTCCTAAGCAAAGTCACTTTAGAACTAATTAAAATATTGTAAACTTTTGCCATGGTCTATAGTCTGTGATAGTTATCAGTAGACGTATGAACGACTTTCGAAAGAACTGGAATTTTTAATTAACATCATTATTTTGTAATACTCAATAAAATCTGCATGTTATTTATTGCTTTTAAAACATAACTTTGAATGCAAAATATTGTATTGCTTTTAATAATTATTCGATTTTGATATTTTGCATGGAACAAATCGGTTTATCAGAAAATGTTTACGTTTAAAATGAAAACATTTTGTCCGCCCATTTCCTGATTAGTTTCGAGCCCATCGGGTGCTCATCTTCAGGATGAGTGGGATTGGTACTGTAGCGCGTTCGCGTCTCTTCAACCACTCTGTAACTAGTCTGTACTGACACCGATTTACACGTGAGTTAAGCTGTTTTATAAGTAGTATCATTAGATTTCAATGTCTCATTAATATTATTGTTTTTACTTTTTAAGGTAGAGGAGAGATCGAAGAAGGTGTGGATGGATTGTGCGAAAGAGGATATTTGTAAGAAAGGTAGAATGAGATATGACGGCTGACAGAGATGTATGGAAGAGTAGAATATGTGACCGACCCTCCGTAGGAAACAGTGCAGGTTGATGATAATATTACTGTTTATATATCTAGGATGAAAATCAATACGAGAACTCACAAGCGTGGAAAATTAAAGGTACCTATTTGAAGATGAAATAGAGCAAGAATCGGAATAAAATGCGGCAGCCGTCATGATTTAACGATGTTTATATTTTTAGGTTAGTTAAAATATAGGTTAGGTATGTTCATTTCATACTAGTCGAAGTAGCATGAATAAAATTTCACTTTTTAATATATATTTCAGCATCCACGGTATTGATATCAATAATTCCTTTTGTAGACACAACCCCTCAACTTCCAATAGGTTTTAGGCTATATATTATCACGTTATTACACATAAGCAGTAAGTAAATTGGTGATAACCATCATGTGATAGTTTCATGCTGGAATAGCCGTGTGGGAACAGATAGTATTACAATAAGAAAACTATGACTGTTGTGGTTTTGAAGGGATAGACAGCGAGTAATATTTTACGTCGAATGCTGTTTCTAATACATTTATTCTTAATGGGATTTTTACAAAAAAAAAACAAATGGCATGATAAGTAAAAATAAAAAGATATAGATATCGATCGATATCGATACGAATATCTATGATTAGATAGGTAATATTAATTGCTCTATCTCGATTTATTTGTCTATATGTCAAACAGTAATCAAACAAAGGCTGATGATGACAATAGTTCACTTGCGTTTAAACTTTAGACTTTAGTACGTGTTCAGATACGTAGAATGTAGGTTTGTACAGGTGTTATAAAAACTGTCTTAATACCTTTTTTAACTTATATAGTTTAAAAAGAAAGTAATGTCCTGACCGAAAAGATTCAAAATTTACTCCGTATATTGAATAAGCAGCTAATAAATTGAATCGTTATATTAAGTGTGTGTGAAAAAAAATATATATGTTCATATTCATACGCCCGTACGGTTTCGGCAACAAAGATGGGGAAAGTTCACACTCGGCCTGAAATGAACAAAAAATTCTGTATAGAAAATTTTATACAGAAAGTTGTCACGAGTTGGCGCTTTTTGTGTCATATTTTTTTTCATCAAAACATAGTGACGTCACTGAAAGTTTTCACTGTTTCATTATAATCAATATAAAAATGAAGACTTTTATATTACATCACAAAAACATTTGAAATGATGACAAATTGCGAATTATTTGACTAATTAATTATTTTCTATCACCTACCTATTATAAAAAAACAAAAACTTATTAACTTTCTTACGTATGTTCTCGGCAACCAAAGTGCAGATTTGAATATTCTTTGTACAGAAATAAACCCTACATTTAGACGTAACCTAACGTGGTTACAGGTTATTTATACGCTATCAAATTTAGGGTACATTGGTAAAATCATATCAGAATTTGACGCCGTTGAAGCTATACAGGAACAACTAGTTTTTTCATATGGGTGTAGGAGGCAAAGGTGCCTCGGAATCACCGTGGTGGTTCTCCACGACCATGGACATCCGCAGCATTAGCGGAGGAAATGAGTAAAGGCCTTTGAGAAAATACGCTCGCTTCTTAAAGGACATAAGTCGTACTGGTTTAGTAAAACCATCGTGGACAGACCGTAGCGTAACGCGTTTTCGTTTATTATAAATGAGTCTTCCAAAACAGTTGCCACAAACGACTGCACAATCAAAATAGCACTAGTCTTCGCATTCCACTGTCTTTAAAGGCTTATTCAGTAACCAAAGCCGAAACTTCGTCGCCTCAATTAATTATGATTTACAAAGTACAAGTCAACAAACTCTGTTAGCATTCTAGACTATCGTTAAGCGCCAACCAATTGGATAATCGACTTCTAACGAGTTAATTACTTCGTAATTAACACTAAAAGTATTGAAATACCAAGGTGATTGTAGTGACCTTTTGATAAATTAAAATAAATATAAACAGAATAATAATACAAATGTTGCATGAAATAACTTTTTTTTTAATCAAGTATAATCTCGTCTACAAAAGTATTGATGGATTTTAACGTCAGTCAAATATCATTGTTTCTTATGGCAATACTTTGCTATCTTCACAATATATTTTTAGTATAGTCCCGCCTTCTAGACACTCTTGACTGATTTTAAATTCGTTCACCATTTGTATTTTAAAGCTAACGATAACATAATCGCTAAATTATAATTTTCATTTGGAAATGTTGAAAATATACGATTGTGCATGTTTGAATATGTACAGAGGTATTTCAATAAATCACTAGTTTAGAACGGACGTTATTAGAACAACCTAACATCTTAGCGTACCAAACGAAACTGTACCAGTGATAAATCTTTTTAACAGTATCCTATGGTTCGCTGTCTCCCATCTATTGATATACATAAGTTCAATGTCTTTGTATCAATACTAATTTATAATAAGAGAATTATTGCTTTCCATCAAATCTCTTAAACCTTAATAATTAATACTCAAGTCATAAGCGTTTTGGATTAACCATTTAGAGTCACATTTTTTTTATAAAAAAGTTCGTTGACCTTTCACTACTATACGTGTCAAAAGTTTTGATTATCCAGCTCGAAGGACCACTTTTTTGTTTACTGATTAAAAGAATTTTGAATTTAAATGAAATTTAACTAACTAGTTGCATTTTCTTGCAGACATTATGAAGTTGCAGTTTTTTAAAGTGACCGCGACCGCTTGTTGGTTGGCGACTTGTATAATTAATAATAACGCCATCTTCTGTCGTAATAGGTGAACAAATTGATTATTGCAAATTACAATCATGATCATTATCGTCAATCGCACTAATTAAATACATTAAAAAAGGACAGAGAATTATTATTAAGCCTTGTTTCATTACTTCAGACCACAGTGCAATATATATAGTACAAAACTGTTATTGCACGTGCGGTACCATAAAGAAAATAATATAGTACGTCTCTACTCTATACAGTCACACGACAATATCTTTGCTACGTTATTTCCAAGAAATTCTGTCTACAATAGTAACGGTGACTCGGAAGAGAGGAGAAATGTATCACGATTTTTTCCGCAAGGATGGTCTTATTGTAAAGAAATCAAGTTGGTCGAGAATACAATTAATCGTGTGTCCCTCGGATATTTAAAAAATGTAATATAAGCGCCAACAGCCTGATGGTTAAGGAGATGGTTTTTCCTATCACGTGGTCGAAAGTTCGAATCCCGACATTCGCCTATTATCGTAGAACATAACTTATCACAAGCCTAGAGCTTAGTTGGAGTGATAAAAGAAAAATTAGTAAGTTAAAAAAAATCTACTGATTTAAAAAAAAAAAGTTAAAAAATAGACAGAATTTAATTGTGTCATTAAATTTTTTTTTTGGTAAACAATATTAGCATATTTTGGTTAATTTACTAATATTTATATTACCACTGCAACTAAGCTAGACTTGTGTTAGGATATGATCCACAATAGTCGAAGGGACGAAATCTCAACCACGTGGTCGGAAATATGTACCTAAAACCAATAGAGTATTGGCGCTACGAATTAAATGCAAACAAGACGATTCGCCATGAATTAAAACAGCAAGCAAATTCGAAACTAAGACAACGTCTACTGGACGGGTCCGATAAGTCCGTCCGTGTAAAGAACAGACGAAATCCCCAGATTAGATAATAGCATACGACAGTCGGAGGATGGAGCTAGGAAAAATAAGACGTTACCTAGGTTATGTATAAAAGAGATTCATATTGGAAAGAGGATTTAATATTTTTCTTATTACTTGACACTTTGACGACATCGTAACCTTCATGATATCCACGTTGGAATATACGAAGATATGATAAATGATTCTGTGTAATTACGAACATATCGCTTCTTGAGTTTCCATTGTAATAACACATGTTTGGTAACATATTGTTATTATTTCATCGTGACAATAATTAAATAACGTTCATGTTTATATCTGTGTATTGGATAATGCTTAGAGAATTGTAATGTAGAATTAGAAATGATACAAATGAATTACTCAGACAGATATCGGGATTTGTGTAGTAATTTAGTGGCTTCAAATGGTGGTAGAGAGACGTAGAAAAGATTGCGTTTGTGTTTGATAATTATTATGAAGCATATAGGAATATAGCGACATCTATACTTGCAAAAATTGTGCTTCGATTACGGGGTATTGCTGCGAGCAGTGCGCCGGGGCGTGGCGGTTCTTGGCATTCAAATGATATATGCTTCATAAGCTTATTCAGCAACACGAACACTTTATTTATGATGCGGCCACCACTGCCATTGACTTATGACTATATTCAAGACGTAAAATACTACCTCGTATTTCCGTGAAAGTAGAATGTGAAACCATACAGAAATGTTTTATAAATGTCTTAAGAAAAGATGAAGAGCACCGTCAATTATACCCCTTTTTTTTCAGAATAAGAAAGTTGTTCAAACGTCGAGAGCGTACCAAAACTATGAACTAGAGTGACCCAATTAGTTGAGCCTAGATCAAAAATCAAACCGGAACATTGTATAGTGACCTATAAAAGATAATAAAGACGATCGACCACGGAGCTGCATTTTTTATGAAGCATAGTTCGATACTGTACAGAAATAAATGCAACATAAACGTTTAACTCGACAACGGCCGCGCGACACACCATCGACACTTTGACACACAAAGTGAGCTGTTGAACTATTTCACTCTGTGTGCCAGTGAATTAAAGCTCTCCCGGTAGTTAGCGTAAGGCGCAGTTTAAGTCCGCACATCTATGACAGCATATTGACGCCGACAACTGGGTCGACTGGCGCACTCGACCCCAAACGGCGTCCCTACAACGTTCACCGCGAATTCGGCGCTATAAAGAGATATTTTAACACACCGATATCGCTCTCCGACAAGTTAAAAGTGTGTAAGGGCAACAACAAAATGGCGTCCCACCTTAAATGTCGGGTCCGTTGGGTTAAAGCGTATTTCAGAGTCCGGAGAATTTCAATTTATTTAGATCGAAACAAAGCTTGCTCAGAACGATAATTGCATTTTGTAACAACAATTTTATCCTTAAACAAACTATGCTCGATCCAAAAAATTACAGCCATTTTTAATTGATTTTCATTTCTTATCTATTATCTTATCAGAACATAAAGCAGTTTAATACGAAATATTCCTTCCCTTCCAAGCATCGACATCCATGCTTAACGCTGCGTAGAAAGCTTTCCCGTAGTTTTACTTAAGACAATCTCTTTAGTTTCTGTGAGCACAGGTCATTATTATTCACAGTTCTCAGTTTGTCTGCAAAACTTCCGCCATTCATTTCAATATTCAGAACTGCGATGGCAAGAAGTAATGCATAAACTCAGTTACATTGAGAAATTCTTTACATTTTCACGCAGTTTAAAAGTGCTTAGTGTTCTAGAAGATAAAGAGTAAAAATAACACACTAACAAAAATTCCTGTTTTTTTTTTAATTTAAAACTATAAAATACTATAAAATTTATAAAATAAACTAAACTAAAATAGACTACAAAATTTCCAGCCAGTAATAAAATTTATTGACTGCCATTTGATCTTAAAGAGGTCACTAAAAATGTTATTGTGTTAAAAGTATAACTTGCATACTTTAACCATTTTAGAATGTTAGACAATTAAAAGAGTTTTATTCTAAAGAACTGACCTCATCACAAATTTAATTATCTTAGTAATTCTAATATACACCATCCAAAAAAATAATAAAACATGTAACAAAAAGAAAGTTTTGTTTTATAACATATGACGCGAAGAATCAACATGTATATGTCAATTTTAGCTTTTTGGGACAAATTCCACGTGTACTACAGATTTCTTTTTTTTATTGATTTAAAAACTTTTTTAATCAAATAACAGTACAATCATAAAAACAAAAAAAAAGAAGAAAAGTACAGGTGAGCCTAACTCTTTAAGAGTAGGACTCACCGCAACCACTTTCTTGTAATATAGATCAAGTTACCTTAAATACTGTTAACCTAAATTATATATTTCATAACTTTGAATACAATAAATCTAAGCGCGGTATAGCTCAGAGCACACTCATAGTAATAAATTCTAGAACTCCGATAATGCTATAGATTTCAATTCTGATATTAACTTTCCACTACGTGTATAAAATACACATGGACGTGTTTAGTTTCTTGATATTTACAATACATTTACGATAAATATATAAACACATATATAACGTATTCAAGAATATACATAATAGGCATTGGGAAAGGCCTATGTCCTACAGGCAGACAAGGCCTGTATGAAGATGATGATTCATACTTGTATGTCATCCCGAGATATCAATTTATTTTTAATACAAACATCATTAATAATCACAACTCAAATGATTTACGTCAATCGATCTCAAAGATAAAATAAATTTATTTTAAATCATTTTCTCAAGAAATAATATACGGCTGCAAATCATCTCTAATCATCTGGTGGCGGCACTGAATAGTATAGGAGTCGTCCTTGTTTAAGGCGAGCGTTTATCTAGCTTGCGGCTTTCTTAATTGCCAGTCGTGACGTGACCGCGAAGTAAGCAAAAAAAAGCCTGTAAAAGGATCCCGACGCATCTGGAACTAAACGGTATCCGCATCTGATGAGTAAATGTAAGTTTTTACCGTAATTAATTTATAAATAATGTCTCACGAGAGTTCAAACATATTTATATGTTCTAATCATTTAAAAACACATTACTTTAATGTTATAATAATTAGTCGATAATAATAATCAAACATAGTTGGAATAAGTCGTTATTAACGAGTAGTCGAACGACATCTGCCAAGTGTCTATGTTTGGGCGCCGGCCAAAATCATCCACATTACTTATATAAAAGTGGAGATTTAATTTAAATATATGTCACAAAAAATCGTTATAAAGAATTCGATAGATGTGAACAATATATTAAAATATATTATAGAAATTAACGATACGTGTAGGCGAGGATACGACCCGACATCTTCCAATCAAACCGAACCTATTCATGGAACATTACATTTCACGTTAAGTTATACAAAACACATTTAACTAAACATCCTATCTCGTATCAATCAGAGCGAACGTTACAGCGGAGATAAAACGTTATTGATGACACTTTTCAAATTAAATTATGAATACATCGGGCGGCTGTCAACCGTCTGAGTTTCGGATTGTCCACATCATTTGTTATCTGAAATGAACGCAGCGCCACCCCTGACTGGTCCCTAACCCTTTCTCCCTTTGATGTTCCCTGACGTCACGATCCGGACAAGGCTCTGATTAAAAATTTTTCCTTGATTTTCCGCTCACATTTCATTTACGTGATTACGTGAATGTCACGACCTTTTAATATATATAAATATAGTTATTTAAAAGATTAAAGTCACAATAGGTTTATACCTATATATTATATATTGTGGTCACAGATCTGACAATGTTAAGTCCATTTTTACTGTGTACGACAATTAATATGTTTCTAGTTGTTTATTTATTTGTTGCTCCTGTTGACTTCTAAAATAATCATACTATTGATAAAATTAGAGAGTAAATGTTTTTGTTAATTATAATAGAATAATTAATAACAATGTTTTTCCATGTCTTTTGAGTGTCTGTTATGAATAATCTCCGAAATATCTGAATCTATTTTAATGGGACTTTTACTAGAAGATAGCTGATGTATTCTATACGTTATATGCTATTTTTTAATTGCTAGCTGACAAAGAGGCGTGCAACGACTAGTTTTATAACGAAATTTAAAAGGTTGATGACAGTGAACTACGGTGGAACATCACTTAATAATTCAAAGTGCATTTTTATCTTGTAATATAGAACTTAGCTCCTAAAAACCGTCTCAAATTTCTTTAGAAAATAACCTTTCTTTAATGTAACATAAAAAGTACATCAGACCATCATAAATATTCATCATTTCAGTCGATCTCTTCAAAGGATTGTTGGGAGAGAGTATAAAGCTCGTTTAATAGGCAGAAAGGATTGTCGTTCCGAGCTACAATCTTATTTCTCCAGTTTCAATGTCGGTACAAACAATATAAATCGAATCTTTAAGGTTTAATTTTCATTTATGATTTTCGATTATTTCATTCAATTGTACATAAATTATGAAGCTGAAGTTTGTTTGAACGCGCTAATCTCGGGAAGTGCTAGTTAGTGTTGAAAAATTGTATAATCTATTTATCTAGGAAGATTATAAACTATACAATATCACGCTATGATCAACAGGAGCGGATCATAAATGAAAAGTTAACACTGCTAGTCTGAAGCATTGGATTCCTAAAAATACTAACAGCAATTAAAACATAAAGTACTTAATGTCAAACTTTTGTACATATTTCTAATTTTTTACTAAGCTTTATTGAATTTTCACTACCAAAATACTCGTATCTGACATGTAAACGAATCGAAAATGAAAAGCAGAATTTGTTCTACGTTAGATTCGGTGTCACTCTAAGCCTAGCTCCTAAATGGTCCGATGGGACAAACCAAATCCATGCGAGGTTGATATTATAATTGGATTTGCTCAGGTTCCGGTTTGCTTTCGTGTCACTGTACTGTAATAGTTCAAAGTAATATATGTTAATAAAGAAGACAAATAAAACTACGCACTGTATCATTTTTTTTTTCAATTTTACACACCCTCTAAATTTAATTGCGTGACAATATAGACAAGTTTGTGCGTACAGCAGGAAGTCGTTGGGTGCGGAAGGGGGACCGCATACTGTGCATTGGGAACGGCCTATGTCCAGTAGTGGGCAGACAGAGGCTGATGATAATGATGATAATATAAACCTAACGTATGTATAGGGCTTGTTTCATTCCGCTACAGTCCGTTGAGGTGAACAGACGTGTCTGCTCGCCGCACATCTGTCGCTCCGCCTAACAATTCG
>JAODUI010000002.1:5206694-5219437 GCA_027563995.1 Papilio gigon
CCCACTCACCAATCAAGCTGAGGCTGCTGCTGTCTTCGTCGTGCCTGTACGCAGCACGGCGGCTCCTGCGGGTCGCAGGGCAGCTGCAGCGCTGGGGGAGGCGGCGGCGGTGGCGTGCAGGCCAGGCGTCGGGCCGCCGCTGCGCCCACGTACTCCACGTACCGCGTCGGTGGGGGCGATGCGACGATGTCCTCACGGCAGGCCGGTCCGCAACACTTGCGTGGCGCGGGCGGCCGGCACGCCAGCCCGCAGTAGACCGGGGGCGGCGGACGCAGCGGCGCCGGCGGCCGCGGCACGTAGCGCTCGACGGGCACGTGCGCCGCAGGAGGCACGTACCGCGGGAGCCGCGCGCGGTCAGCCTCCGCGCTGCGGCGCACCCGGCGCGGCGACGCTGAGAAGCGGTCCGGCAACGGCGCGGGCGGCGGCGGGCTGAGCCTCTCCGGCGGCGCCACGCTGAACGCGCCGGCCGTGGGGAAGCGCTCGCAGGGGGAGCGCGCGTAGTCCTCGCCCATGGCGCGCGGTCAACCGGCCCCGCCGCCGCCCGCGCGCCCTCCCGCCGGCGCGGAGCCTCACATGCCGCGCGACCACACTAGCACTCACACTGGACGCGCGCTGCGCTGGCTCGCGGCCGCTGCACGGTCTCGATGTCCGCATTCACTCGAGCGCCATCGCGCTCGCGATCGATAGCGACGGCGCGGTGCGGGCTCAGAAGGCGCCCGCCGCGGAGCTCCGGGCTCGATGCATCGCTTCTTCGCCTCGACTCGCGACACGCTTTTTCGATTATGCTCTTATGCTTGGGCGAGGCGAAAGTGCGTCCTTTGGCAAGATGGCCGCTGTCGTCATGGCCGCGCGCGGCGCGCTTGCGCGAGTGCCACTCTGCAATGTTTATTTTCACTAGCTCTTTTGGACTGAATATGCAACACTGGTGGTACGTGGTGGTGAAGTCTCCCGGTGGCTGGGCGAAGGCAGGGAGTACCCGAGGAGCGCGGCGCGGCTGCGGCGGCGTGGTGCGTGCGGAGTGGCGCGGTGCGGGCGCGCGCAGGGGGCGCGGGGCGCGGGGCGCGGAGACGCCGACGTCACACCGCTGCGCGTATCGACGCGCGCTGCGCGACCCTCTCGCGGCTACCTTCGCTCCCTTCATACACAAACACTCTATTAAACGAACATGTTTATTTTTGAAACTTACCCGACCTAAGTTTAATTTAACGTCTGCAAAGGTAGCCCAAGTTTAGCATAGATTCTTACTTTAAGATTGATAAATTTAATATTTCTAATTGTCTAACTAATTAACAAATGGATCGTTGTTTATTATTAAATAGGTCTTATAAAAGTTAGTATATTGCAATAAAAAAAATAAGAACAGTAAATATTAACATAACCACTGTAGTTAGTATCTCGGCTATATTCTCGGTAAAAACAAAGTTTCAGTACTGTTATCATAGAACATTATTCCCTTAATGTAAACTGTATTTATTAATTTCATTATTTGTCCCGTAGCCACACGAATTCTTGCTTTAATACGCAATGTAAACACAACATGTTACGCTGTCTCTTAACCTAGATAGGTCTACGAAGGTGTCGTAGCCGACGTAGGCCGGCTACAGCGACAGCTCTTACTTGACATCACTTGTCATGCAAACCGGTTATGTATTATTCAACGTAATTCATTATAATGATACACATACCGCTCAAAGACATATTTATTACACTTAGACACTGTTTTGAATTATTTGAACATATATCTACTTCGAATAAAAAAGGTTGATATATATTGTCTGCTCCTCTAGTGTTGCTGATGTCCATGGGCATCGACGACCACGTTTATATCCAAACGCTCGTTTGCACCATTTCCTTATAAATAAAATAACAGGTTTTTAAAATCATTTTAAAAGTGTCTAAGCTAGTTACCAGTTTAAATTCTAATATTAAACGTCACCATTTTTTTTCAAGAATTATATCAGACCAGTAACAAATAGTTTGAATTAAAAAATAACCATCAAATTGTTGCAATAAATAAACAAAAACAAATGAACTATCAACTGCATCTTATAGATAGCTTAATCAATCGTACAAATCTAATATCAATGATGTCATTTAATTTCAAACAATTGTAAATATTGTTTGTCAACTAGAACGTGGAATTCGGAAGGCTATTTGCCTAATAACGAACAGTATAACACTCAGTGGAATCGCCACGGCCCGCCGGCAAACACAATAGCCCGATAAACAAAAGCGACACGTGTCACAGCCAATATCATAAAAGCGAACGATGAAAAATGTTTTATATAGACCAAAGTAAAATATATTCACAACTAGCTGAACCCGCGAACTCTGTTTCGCCTTAAAGGCAATAAATAAACAGTTTTTTGAATTTATTAGGAAATACAAAAAAAAAACATTTCCTCCTTGGAAAAAAACGTTTGTATGGGAATTGGAAAAGTGCTATTTTTAAGTCTTTCACGGAGTTTTTCTTATTTTTCTCACCTTTTAAACCTTCTCTAGACCACCACGAACATTTAAAGACCAAGATAAGATAAATCCCTTGGGCCGTTCTCGAGTTTTAGCGAGACTAACGAACAGCAAATCATTTTTATATATATAGATTGAAGAACATACAGGGTTAGTTCATGCCCTAATACGTAAGCCACCTAAAGATATTTTAATCATTACGATGCTAAGATATTAAGACACAAGAATTTTTATATTCCATTATAAAGAATATTGTAATCAAATAAACAGTATTAGTTCAATTTACTTCAATGCATTTGCTATATCACAAAAAAATCCTTAATTCAGCAGCGGGATCACTACATGATCATTGATGCCTGGAAGTTCGCAATACTAGAGGAATGACAGATGTGCTGCACACTCAATAACGGCAGTTACAATTTTTGTAAATGTCGATAGATTTCTTATAAACCACACGAGAACGGAACTAAGATTAAGATACAAAATTATCGTTTAGAATAACCATCGGCTCTCAATACACCAGCAAGTCTTCTGTACTCAGTGGCAGACGCGTCGCGACCGCGAGTACAATCCGATAGTTCACTCGCCCCGATGAAGGACCCCCGATAGTCGGTACCTATGTACCTAAGTTAAGCCGTTATTATAAGTAATCCTCAGTCCGTGTCGGAAACCGATATTTGACACTAATTTGTTTGCGCTTCAAATTGGAACCAAATTCCCGGACCACTAAATAGCCGTTACCATAAAGTGGTTCCCGTTCGACCGGTAAACGCTGGCCGCTATTGGTGCGTCAATAATCGTGATTAGTCCACGCTTTCGCTTTGTGCCCACGACACTGACGAACGAATAACAAGCGCCTTTGTACATCCTGGTGCCTATTCGTTTAGTTCCTAACGATTCATTACTTTGTCTAAAATCATCTAACTAAAAGTTATTCAACTTTATGTCGATGACCAACGAGTCATCAACAGCACTCCATGTTGTATAGTATCTCCATAGTGTATCACTTTAATTTGTAATCTAAAAATACATTTGTTACAAATACGTTATTGCAAATGACTCTGGTAAGACGGCACTTAACAACAGGTGACTTGTCTGTTTGCAACATTTATGACATAACAAATGCCTTCTTAACATCAAAGCATTCATATCATGTTGTAGAAACAAAAATGTATTTAACCAAACTCTTACTTCGTGCAACTGTTAACAACAAAATTACGTTACGTCACATAGCTTGAAGTTTCTATTGACCCCACGATAATATTAATAATATTGTGATATATACAGTATCATCTGATTCATAAAATTCACACTTAAACCAATGTGACAAGTTGGATTACAAAAGGAATTAACACCGCTACAATATATTCACTGATTTGCGCCACTTCCCTCTTAATCTTGTCCTTTCGAAATCACTGCCCCTTTAAAAGTGATTTTATCATTTGTTCACAATTCGAAATAACACAAAGAAAAGTTTTAATATGTGAAATGTTTAATATGTTGAGTTTACGGACAATTTATATGCTGACAGTTTAAAAAAGGTTGTGTCTGGAGACTTTGATAAATGTATGGATGTAGAGAAATTACTTATTAAACTATCCCATATGCTTTAGGGATTTACAGAGATTAAAGTACATATTGAAGTTGTTATCTCTATATATTTACAATATTTGTATAAGTTGGATTGCTTTACATTATTTATAGAGTCATTCCAATAACAAAAGGGTCCTTATGTAATTCGTAGAAAGTGCGCGCTTGAAGTCCCAACGTCGACTACTACACCAATGGGGAAATTATAAGGAAAAACAAATTTTACGTCAATCTGATAGAACAAGAGTGAAAATTTGTATTAAAATATCTAACTTTATATAATGAATTAGTTCTATTTCATGAAAATTGCAAACTAATTAACATTGTAACCCGCACCTGGCAATGTTATGCCCTAGGGTGTGTATGGTTTGATTACTGCGGCCAACTCTTGCCTCAGCTACAAATAATTTTAATTATAAACTAAATATGTGTTACGTGTCACGTTAAATCAAGTAATAAAATTTTTCAAAGTCTTAAAATTGACGAAATTCACTATAAGATACAATCCCAGTTATCGCATTCATATAAAAAAATAAATAAACAAAGAGCATCGGCATTGGGAACGTTCTACGTCCAGCAGTGAGCAGACAAGGGCTGATGATGGTTATGAATCAAAATACAACCTATTTTTTCAATATTCAATTTTATTATTATGGGGTAACATAGACAGTTATGAAATTTTTTTTTTATCGAATACGTGCTTCCAAAATATTTACTTGCCAGTTACAAAATTTAATTTTTGTACCATTAACTACACGTTAGTAATAGAGGATGTTGTAAAATTAATTTAATAATACGAAAGGTAGAAGTAGACGAGACAACACGGTGCCGTCGACAATTTGATAAGACCTAATGAACTTGCATCAAGAGGATAATTCCGTTATCTCTTTCCACGCTAACGGGATTATCATCTTTATAACGTACAATTTACCAAATTGAGTCGTCGATATTTAAATTATTGGCAACCCAATAGATTCAATCCTTCATTTTTATTCTTTAATCGTAATTATGTTCGCACATAAAAGATCTCTAAATACAACACATACTAAGTTGACATACTAATTTCAACCCACAAATGGATCATGATAAAATATTTGGGCTCTTAAGTATAGAATCTTTAGTCGAAATTAATATCATATCTTAATAATTTCACCTTTGTAAAACTGTAATCACAGACTTATTAAAAACAACCTGTTTCTCTATCTATATCATTCAACTACTTATTATATATTTACGCTTAATATAACATATAGGGTAGGCTGCGAGCTCTTCAATGAGGACGTAAAGGGAGATGATGATGATGATAACATATGATTGTACACACAAGAATTTAATGAATAGAAGATATTAATAACGGAAATAACATTACATAAAGAACAAATTATAACGCCTAGACATAACTATGCAATAAAATTTATTCCCAACAGTATTATCGTTTTCACATAACTCGTAGCGTTTTCGTAACACTCCAAAGGCTATAATAAAAGCAACCCATCCACTTCAGCAGTTAATCCAGCGTAAAGGCTCAATAAAATCCTTGTTACTTTTATATAGTAAGGTTATATCATCTCGGAGCGGTATCTTCAAGTCCATTACCCAATTAGGGGTAACAGCGTCGCGCAGCTGGTAACGAATGCAGGCACCTGTCCTCTAATCTCATTAGGCCCCCTTTATCACCGACACACGCCGCGCGGATGGTGTCAACTCTAACGTACAATTTATCCGTGTCAAAGATTAATTGGTTGGAAAAATATCATATCTATATTTTGCATGAAGAAAATGTTATGATTATCAAAGTCTTTCGTAACTTCCTTCTTTTTCCTTATCACTTAAATTTCAAGTGATAAGTCCATCCACTTACCAGTGAGTACTGCAAAACGTAAGGACATCCCATACTATTGATTTACAATAGTTATCTAACATGAATTGATATTAAACTGTAACTAAAGATGGTCACCCCGAGCGGTTTATTGGTTACTTTATAAATGATAGATCAATTGCTGTCTCCCTCTAAAGGTGAACGATGTTTGTATAGGCTTCTACTAATGTATGTGTATATGTTCTTTTATTTATTTAATATCATATGCTTGTATAAATATTGTTAAACACATTATTATGTATACTACTTATAACGGCTTAACTCACGTGTAAATCGGTGTCGGTACCGACTAGTTTCAAACCCATCGGGGGCTCTTCTTCAGGGTTAGCGGGATTGGTACTATAGCGCGTTCGCGGCCCGTCGCTCACTCTAAACCGTTTTATAAGTAGTATAGTGAAATGTCTCACGAAAGTTTTAATAGCTTAAATAAACATTATTATTTAGTTTTAAATCGACAAAACTATAAATGTAAAAAAGCGCTAATAGCCTAATGGTTAAGAGTTCAAATTTCCGATCACGTGGCGATTTCCAAGAGTTCGAATCGCCATGCGACTAATATCGAAAACCATAACCTAGCACAAGCCTATAGCTTAGTTGGAGTGGTATAAGAAATATTATTTAATTAACAATAATCTGCTAATATTTTTACCAAAAAAATAAAAAAAAAATATATTTTTACTATAATTGAATTGGATTTTCGCAAACGATGCCGGTTTGAATACATTATATGGTACATTTAGCAATGATCAGGTATCATTTTATAAACAAGAATCATGGCTTTCTCACAAGATACGATCGATACAGAACGGTCAATAAAACATTAAAAGTAAACAAATAACTACCTTACATATTGTATATAAATTGAATAGAAATTATTCGCATTATTTATTTTACCCGTTATTAATATTTGAAATAAATTCTCAGCTAATTAATAAAACTGATTTTATGTTTACCGCTGATATCAAATTATAAAAAGCTTTTATAACAGAAAATGTAACGAATTAAAAAAAAAGAAAAATAATTTAATTGCGTCTGAACATGTATGATTTTTGCAAAATATTTATGTTTCATCACATCAAAGTCAAGCTTTAACTAATGTAATAATGTTAATTTGAACACAATATACAGAACAAATGACTATCAGTATAGATTAATATACGTCTTAATTACGTCGTAATTAATATTAAGCGATATTAAGATAGACAACGCGATAGCAAGAACCAATCTATTTATTAACATCGAGTTTATGAGCTGAAAAAAACGTCTCCTAGTTCTTGAGAAAGATCTCAACTAAGTAAGAACTTAATTATAAATCGTATTACCTTCAACATTTACTGTACTAAATTTATACCTAAATAGCATTAGAATTTAGTAGCTTACTCAAACCTAAATTGATTGTATTAAGGTAATGAAACAAAGCTTTATAAAATATTAATTTAATAACTTAATTAATAATATTTACATTTACAACATCGTATATTACAATATAACTACATACTGGCATTAAATAAAATTATTAATTATCTATAAGAAATATTGTGATATGAGGCATGAGGTGAATAGGAATACGTTGGTTGTGAGCTCGGTAACGAACAATCTTCCCAGAGCCACCAGACGGTCACCAACACTTCCAAATTGATCAAAATAAGAGATACTATAGGTATCGTTAGTTTACTAATCAACGACTTTATTCCGCTTTTCGCTACCAAAATAGGTCGTAGTATACCGTTTACTAAGAGATTTTCGAACCCTTTCATTTCACCGTTAGGAAACGAAGAAATGCCGAGTAACGCTAGGACTATGTCCATTAGACCTGTCGCTTTGGATGCAATCTTCGAAGTCGTCGGATGCAAAAGACCCGTGAAATCTAGACCACCGAATGGTACCTTAGCAATCGGTTCCTTTGTTTGTGATATATCTTTGTTTTCTGACGGAACGTACGATGATGATGAACTTGCAGTCACTTCATAATCTGATCGATGATATAATCCGTACGGTGAATCATCTGCCTGATCCGTGTCTCGCGCCATTTTCGTTTTATCTTCTTCAAAATTTCTTTCCATACTTGTATCTTTGGCATTTTTCGTATCGTTTGATATATTCACCGTTCTATTATCTAAATGTGATCCAATAGAAGATGTTTGTAGGTTAATTGGTGTGTTCGGATCTCGGAAACTTTTTCTCATAGGCACGTAAAGCGCACTATCAAATGGTACATGAGGCACTGGACGCGGACGCACTTCATAATACGGTTGAAACATAACAGCGTTTCCTATCACACGATTACTATGAAAATTTAATAAAATCACAGAAATCAAAAGATGTACTGACGACTCCATGTTTAGTATTAAACTATGTCAATGTTTTGTTCAATGCATTCATATTTATACTCCGTGCAATATATAACTTTGCTACGTGTTTCACATAGGCGTAACGTCCAATAAATCTCTGTTCTAAGCAATCCGATGACACGGTTTCATTATTTGTAAACGTTAAAACATCAGCTAATATCCACTCCGGTACTGCATTCCACTGACATACATTCCGCGACCTTGTCGCCCGCTAATGCGCTGAGTATACTTTTAGCGAACGAACTATCTTCCTCTATGTCATCTATTAGGGAGAATGCGACGGCTGTACCAACATTACTGCTCCAACCCGCCGCCGACGACTTCTGTATCGCACAGGCGAACCTTTGTGCACAATCCGTTATTATTCTCGATTTCAACCCCTTCTTCCTTTTCTTTTTAAAATATTTAATCATTTTCGATATCAATGGCCACAGTAAAAGCGCTTTCAAACCCAATTTAGCAATAATCATAACTATTATCGGTAGCAATAACAATTTTCCAGCTAACAATTTCACTAACATTATAATTGCAGCTGACAATATTATTTTGGCGGCACTCGATAGAATGCTCGCAAACGATGCGAGCGTATCTGGTTTCGGACACGACGTGTAATAGCCGGAATCGGTGTACGTTTTACGAATATCGGGATAGTAGTTTGAAGAGCCCGTAAACAAATCCAGAAATGGGAACTGTTGGGCGTTGGAAGATGGAACTGTGCTCAGGCCATATTCCTGGGCCCCGACACGCGTCGCAACAAAAATGACAACAATAGCGGCGAACATGACTAAAAAAACTGTTACGCCCCACTTAATACTTCTTTTTTAATACCCTTGCCGTAAAATCCTAAATTTAAAAATTAAATACGCGAGAACGAGCAATTATCTCGGTACACTTCGAAACATCGAACAATCTCAAGGTCAATATGACCTAAAAGTCTAAATAAATAATTTTTAAATCATTAATTTTTGACCGTCTATTTAATCAGCATTAAAAATTTTAAGTGGCTGAATGTTTAAATGACCTTTGCCTTATAACTGTCAATGTAAAAGGCGGGAAAGTTGATGTCACGCGTAATCAAAAAGACTTAAGAAAATATATTTAAAAATAGTACTGTCAAATAATAAACAATTCTAGAACGTAAATAAAACGTGTAGAAAAATATAACCTATAATAGTGATGGTATCAAACGGCACTTGCGGGAAGACTTGCAGTAGCTTTAGTAGCAATGGCACATCGCAAAATAACATTTTACCGCCATGGTGCTCCTCGGGTAAGTAAATTAGTTTTATTTGAATTCTTTTGCATATAAAATAATATAATTGTTTTTCCTCTTTTAAAATGTATGAACTTAATCTAACAAAAAAAAATTACCGTACTTACTACCTTTTTATTACCCAATTGTACCATAACTTTATAAAATTGTATCATTTTCCAGTCACTAGGCATACTTGGCTCATCTGTTTCATAAATAAATCTTTTTTTTTTCTATTTATTTCAAAGTGTAGCAAAAGAGAAATTGTTTGACAGTGATATTCCGCTTCCGCTAAGTCAGCGCTGTGCAGTGACCCACTGACTTGTTTGTGTTTCCATTAAATAAACAACTGACTAAGAATATTTTATGAGAGGAGCTGTTCGGCTGCGAAACTTGTGTTCGTTCGCATTTAACTCTTGTGTCCATGTCGTTATTAATTCAAAGGAACCTAGGTGACGCGGACAGCAAAGTATATTTCTAAATAACTTCTTCATACAAAATGTATAAAGTATACGAATAACAGTGGTACATGGTTATATAACTTATTCATGAAGTCTTTCATACAATTTTGACGTCTAATCGAGACTCGAGTTTTTTTTACATCATTTTCTAGTGTAAATGACAACACTGAGGGAATATCCCAAAGAAAAGGTCTCCGGAGATCTTTTTTTTTTCGGGTCATTTTTATGCTTCAAATTTAGTATTTATACTGAATATAGAGTATTTACATACCCTATATATAATCACTGTCTTTCTTATGATATCAATTTAACTGACACTAAGGGATACGAAATTCCAGTACAAAGTTGCAATCATAGGTTTTGATTTATCACCTTTGTTAATTCTTAAACTCTTTGTAACATCAATTGTTACAATATTTACGATGAAAAAAAAATCATAACCACTGCTAGGAGAGTCATTCGGTAAAATACAAAAGTTTTTCAATCGTATATTTTCGAATCATACTTATGAAGAGCTTAAGAAGTATTTATTCCATTAAATTGAGATCGGGCGGGAGATGTAATTCCCACGATTACCATTCTCAATCGAGTTCAGTAATCCTTCGAGAAATTTCACTTGACTGATACACCGAAACGGGACGATCTAAATACGAAGAGCGGTATCGTCGACAGAAATTATCGCTGGCTGTGCCTAATTCGAACGACCCAAAAAGCGATTCGACGCGGTCGAACTGCTTACATAATGCAATTGGAGCGCGCCTCCCCACCTGCGATGCAATGAATAATGCCGGCCGTCGCTTACAAAGGCAACAACTATTATCTTTTTTTTTATCTGTGAATGCTTATTTCATACTACAAGTAGCCAGTATCATTTACAAATGAACGGTATTTTTTTTTCTTAAACCAATAAAAAGAAAACAACATCGGTTCATTGGATTATGGATACTTTGACTATTTCAACGTCTATTCCTAACTCGAAACTTAGTAAAACATTTGTTTTTTATTTATTTAATTACCAGCGATTATCCGCGACTAAGAATACTCCCGCGCACATAACGTACCTTCCAGTGAAAGTCCCATCAAATTGTCTCCGAGATATTGTAATCGGTAAAGATATTTCGTTAGATTAATTTTTACAGTTCATCATCATCAGCTCACTATACGTCCCCACCGAGGGGCTCAGAGCCTACCCTATTATTATGGGTGATAAGGCCATAGTTAACCACGCTGGCCCAACGTGTTGTTTGTTTTACAGTTATTTAATAAAAAAACAAACCATTAACACAAGTATTTTTAATTGAAATCAACCCTTTGAATGTGATTCAATCAATATAAACAAACAATGTATCCGACTGGAATCTATTGAAGAACAATAACACGTTACAAAAAGGATAAAATATAGATTTGCTTGTGAAAGAAAAATATGAATAATGAATGGCCTTTCCTTCCGACCCCAGTTTCCCTAACAATATTCCTATCCCCGTTTTCTATCAAGGGACATCCGTTGAATTTTTTTTTAAACACTTCCCTCGTTTTAATATATCCTTTACTAAAGAAATAATCTATGTACTTTTTATCCAAATCTTTAAAAAAAAAATCTTTTATAAAATTTACTGAACCAATCCGGGTCTATTACTTCGATGAGGCATTTTCAGACGTAACTGGCTACTCTAGACGAGTTGGATCTATCAGAAATATATTTAAATTAATTTAAAACAAAATCTTTGCTCGTAAAACAACTAAGATAGTTAAAGAAACAAAACTGTCGGACAAGTTTTGTAGACTTTGATTAATTTAAATGTAGAGGATAAAAACTTGAACAGTACCTACCAACTTATATTATTATATAAACAACGACAGACTTAATCCCTTATCTAATTCTGTTTAAATAACATTCAATGTATAAAGAAACAAAGTTATTGAAGAATAATTAAAAAAAATGAAAAAAAAAACAAACACAGACGAATTGATAACCGCCTCCTTTTTATAGTCGTTTCAAACTATATACTACGATAACATAGGTATTAAAATATTTGACAATGATGATGATCATCATGATGATGATGTCCTCAGTGACGTATCCAATGCTGGACCTTGCTATCTCCCAATAAGTGTTCTGTCACTCTATGTCAATCTGTCAGTTGCAAATCCTAACTATATTTAAACATTTACATAAATGGTAATTAAAACACGATATTTATATTTGAACAGGACGACTTTTAAGACGGGTAAAACGAATAGATTCAAGCCCAGTTCAATACCGATCATCTTGTCCATTGCACCGAAACATCCGGGACTATCTACATGATGATATAATCACATACAATTCCGTCGGCGGTCAGAAAAAACCTATCAAAAACTACAAGGAAAATCTCAAACGCGAGAACAAAAGAAATGGCAGAAATTTCTTTAAAATATTCATATTTTTCCTCTTAGCATCAGGATGTACAAGTCAGTATTCATAATAAAAGATAAAATATACTTACATTTTGTCACTGAATTTAATATTAATTTAATGAATTTGTAGTGACGGTATGGAAATACGATTTGTACGAAAGCGAGGAATTAATACAGCAAATTATTATTAAAACGAAGTCCATCTTTGGTAAGCGTTACTGTATGTTATGTTTTTACAATTTATTATAATACAAATTATAGATATTCATGTTATATAACTTATAAAACGGCTTAACTCACGTGCAACTCGGTGTCAGTACCGACTAGTTTCGAGCCCATCGGGG
>JAODUI010000002.1:5228984-5252365 GCA_027563995.1 Papilio gigon
TGGACGGAAACACAGACGCCGGCAACTTATTCCACTCCTTTGCGGTGCGCACAATGAACGATGATTCAAATCGTTTCTTTCGAATGTTAAGTCTCGATACCTTGTTATTGTAGGTAAGACGTATTCGCAGCGTGGCCGGGGCGACAGACGTTTGACCCAGTTTATTGATGAGACGAGCGAGGCGACTGAGGCCGGCTTGTATCATTCCATATCAAGGACTGGAGGATTCGCTTATTGTTTTACATGCATTGAAAATGACACATTTCAGCTTTTACCTCTCTCTGATCGCGTCCTCTTACGTCATTACTAAGATATCGACTATGTGGTCACTTACTATATGATCAAGAAAACATTATAAGAGATACTAGATCAAAAGTAGAATGTCTATTACCTGGTTTCTCGTACCTTCCTGAACAAAAACATGCCCTTTTCCTTGCGGAGGGACGGTACACTATGTAGTCTTCCATCCATCTCTATCCGCCATGTCTGAATTCACTCTTTAACGCATATCCTCTTTCACACAATCCATCCACACCTTCGGACTGCTCTACCTTTATAGCCATCCACATTCAATCTCATCATCTTATCATCTCTATTTCGATAAAAACCTACACTCGTTTAAACGCTTTGTCCATCCAACATGTAAGACGCAATTAAAAGAATGTAAACTGAGGCAATCTTGTAGATTGGTCACCGCGGGTAATTGGGCTAATTAAACGCACGCCTTGTCAGACTGTCCGACAAAAAACATACATTGAAACGACCTTTGCCGCGCCGGCTCTTAACTCCGCGCTCATCGCGCCTTCTCAAACCGATACACATTTTCAATGCCTTGTTTTACCAACAACAAAAACAAGAAAGCAATTATACGAATAAATAGTACAAATGTCTACCTAATCATCTTCAACCTGGCATTTCCCTTCGTAGTGTCGCTACACTATGTACTCTTCCATACATCTGAACTCACACACTTCCCATGCATGTCATCTTTCACTCAATCTGCACCTTCTTCGGTCACCTTGTACATCACATGCCTATCATCATCGGCAGCTTAATATCGTCAACTGGTGAACATAACCCATCGGTGACAATGACTACGTTGGATTTGTTATGTAATATATATAATGACTGAAATGTGAACGGCCCTGGTCTACACGGGCACTAGGCCATCGTCCATAAGTTACATTTGACATACTTCTGATATTGAATTATTTGTTTAGAATTAATCATAATATTTACGTTACACTGAGATCTCTTATTGTTAAAAATAAATGACTATCACATATGTATTGTTTTGTCAATGATTTTGCATAAGTTAATATGCACGAACTATCTAATTTAAACAATAGTTAAGTACAGTCATTGTCGACTTTCACACAAATACACAATACCTAATACAGCCTTCTCATCAATCAAACAGACCATTATTTGAAAAAAAAAAGTTTATTGATATTAGTCGTCACGTATGATTTAAAAACAATTGTTTTTTTTCATATATAGTATACATTTTTTTCGTATTTTTCGACCTGGTGTCTTCAAGTTTAGAATGAACAGGCACTTACTACGGCGCGTGCCATCTTTCACTTGACCACTTAACAGGTGGGATCGTAGGCAATGCTAGTTTATTCTTTAAAAAAATATCAGTAGAATTAAAATGACATTCAAACGTTTACAAATATGGCATCCCTTCACTCTTGTATTATTCTATGAAGGTAAATTCTAACTAACATAAATTATAATATAGTTGTCTTAAAGAAAAACTTACCAACAGATTATCGACGGAACTGTACCCGCATATCATGTAGCCCATCCCCCTGTTCGCCATAGTGAGTTCAATTCGACACTATCTCAATATCACCATTCATCACCGGACACCGCGTGCTCACTGAGCGCCGTCACTCATCACCTCCATGCACAAGCGGCGATCTATCACAACGCGATATAAACAAACAAATCCCGAAAAATAAACAATGATCATATCACGAAAACATAAAGAAAATAAACTTTATTGCATCGAGATAAGTTGTAACACTTTTATACAAGGCGGCGTGATGAAATACTAACAACTTGGCACTTTTTAAAATAACATTAAAATAGCTCTTATGCGGTGGTGCTAGGGTTCACTGTGCGTTACGTAAAATAGCGATTGTTTTAATAGAAGTTATTTATGAATGCGTGTGTTACGAACGGTGGCGCGTGCGAGACTGATGGAGACGTCCCGGCGCGCAGGAGCCGGCCGTGCCTTATGGGATATTTATCTTATAAACAGGATAATAAACGAATAACCAAGGACATCGCCACTAATTCTCATCCAAAATACATTTAGAAGAAAAACATACTATTGTGTAACACTAGGATTTTTATATAATGAGTACAAATGCCAAACGAGCGTGCACACTCACTCAAATATAGCGATTTACAAATATGGGGAAGTAATAGATGCTCATAGACATCTGTATTTTGATATATACTACCTAACAAATCTATAGAGAAGAGCACACACAGACAAAGAGCATTTTCCTTTATTAACTCCCCAATAAGTCCACTTCCCTCGCCGTAATTAAGATAGGAAAGGACTGGTAGTCTCCAGCACGCTCTGCATGTGTTGTGCGTGCAAGGTATTCCTGCCGCAGCCAATGCTGTTGGAACTCTAAAAATGTTAAGATATGAATCTAATTATCATTAACAACATTGGTTTTGTGGAAATTTAGCAACGGAAAAACTTAGATGAAGACCGAAGAATGTGAGGTTGGAATGTAAAAGAGGATATGCGTAGGAAGTGTGTGAGTTCAGACATGATGGCTGACTCTCCATAGGGAAAAGGGCAGGTTGATTTTCAATGGAAAAACTTAACACTTAAGGTATACTTTATCACTTGTATTGTAGTTTTCCGAATAACTCGTTGTCGTAAAACCTTCAATGCCTGCATTCACTCTTCTATTCATATAGACCAACAGACCGAATAAAAAGGATCGAAAATAATTGAGCTTGGAAGAGAATTAAATTCAGATATCATGAGCACATGGTTTATTTACATATAACAATGGACGTCGCCTGCTTTGCTTACACAACCTCGGCAGATACGTAAACAAACGCGCGACGGATTATCTCTCAACAACACGCACTTACTGTCGCTACAAAAACATTTGAATTTGTCATAGCACTTCCTTACACACACAAGAGATAATTCATGTCTTGTATGACGGGAAAACTCGTTATTTGTTACTAAGGAAAGTCTTTAATAAAGCACTTATTAAGTAACCATTAAACGAATCTGAGTTCAACAGTAACTATTTTAAAGTAACTTTAGAAATAACTTATAACAGTATCTAAGGTTGTAAACAACTAAAAAATAACAAGTGTGTTGTGATATAAAAAAACGTAAATCGATCTGAACCTAATTTCCTATCATCTGTCTGCCCACAGCTGGACATTGGCCTTACGCATCCAATGACATGCCCACTATCTGCACTAATTTCTTAAGAGGATCAAAAACTAAAGAATTAAAATGTAATCATTCGTCTACGGTAAGTTAGGTGACTGGTCTTACTAAATAAGCCATAAACACGGAGACCGACGCACCAGTGCCGGGTGGAGCCGCCGCCGCGCGGTGATTACCCCACTTACGTGTGTACTATCGACTGGTCTTCGGATATATCGATGACATTTAGGGATGTGACTTATCCCATATCGATAAATACACAGATAATCGGTTTTAACGCAGCGGACGTCGCCACACACAAAGTTAATAACATAGTTTAATAAAAAAAAAAAAGTAACACCTTCAGTGTCTCAGTACTGAAGACAAAATGTGCAAAGCCGAAAAGAGTATGAACTACTAAGAAAAAAAATGCAGTATGTTTACCAAATACGTCTTCATAAACTTCTTTAGGCAGCGATGTATGCAAATGTAATTAACTGTGGCCATCAATTTACTTAAAAAGACATTGGTAGCAGTCAGAAGGTGGACACGTTTGAATCTAAGTCGATACGAAAACATAGATGTTTGGTTGTGGACGAGGCGGGAGAGTTGTACTGTAAATGGAATTTTGTCTTTTGGATGTTTGATCATAAGAATATGTCAGCCTCATAATTACATAATTGAAATACATAATCACTGCATATTCTTCTAAGTTACATACGTATGATGTTCTCAATATCGATACATTAAAAATAAACAATCTGATACATCTCTAAGCAGACGCCCTGCACACATAAATTAGTTTTAACTGGCAGTAACAGATTACGAAACCGACGGCGGGCGTTCAAAGTTTTTTCGTAAACCGAATCGTGAGAAATGCACAGGACCCGCATATACTGTTATAATTATAATACATGGGGTGAGATATTGAACTGTAACATAATTGTAACGAAAGACAGACGATAAAATTACAGTTTTTGAG
The DNA here is from genome assembly GCA_027563995.1 of Papilio gigon. NCBI lineage: Eukaryota > Metazoa > Arthropoda > Insecta > Lepidoptera > Papilionidae > Papilio > Papilio gigon. Next base: position 5,233,388 of record JAODUI010000002.1, read on the forward strand.
GGTGTGAATTTTGTTGTGAATACGACGGCTGATGGAGATGTATGGAAGAGTACATAGTACATAAGAGTACGGCATAATTGCTGAAGTAAGGTGATGATGATGATGAGGAGGATGAGACTGTAGATTAATACGGCGATTTAAAAGCCATTTTTCCAAAGGCTAAGTTCAAAAATGGAGTAAAAGTTTTTCAAACTTATGCTCGAAAGCATTTTATTTTTCATATCTATGCCCACCCTCTGACCACATCTACAGCTTCTCATTGTCTAGATTGTTACATCACAACATCTTTCTCGTTCGCCATTTCTACATGTAACAATTTTATTAACTATAACCGAAGGGTCTAAAGAGTCTAATAGTCCTGACTGGAACTAAAATCGTTCAAGTTTTTCTCAATAAATTCCTTCACGTAAAGTCGATATGGTGAGCTAGTTTCATAATAAAATTCCGAGCATCCATTAGCGGCCGTCGCACGCAGTTTGTCCCGTGTCTTCATTCAACAGCATTAATCTTGTTCCACGGCAGCGATTTGCTATTTTTAGTATTTTCCTGTTGTACCGCGCCCCAATTAATACAAATGGATGCAATTGTCTATTGTTTCTTCAACGTTTTACTGTATTGCAAATATGGACGATTGCACTCAATCTCTTTAGAAGAGGGAACAATACAAGCGCCGATATCCTCATGCTTAAGCGAACGCATTTCCGATCACGAGGTCAACAATTCATATCTCAACATTCGACTATTGAAGTAGCACTTCTAGCACGAGCCTAGAGTTTAGCTAGGAGCGATGCGACCTCAAAAGCTATATGAAATCTCGCCCGCAAGGAGCTCCAAGTCCGAGGCTAGTCGGCGCGTCACCGGAGTTTAGGCGTGAGTGTTAGCTATTCTTAATTTTCTTTATGTTTCAAGAAAGTTTAAATAATTAAATAATAATTTGTTCCGTCGTTAGCTATAATGAGAGATGTTTATATGTTGATATACAAAGCGTGTACAATAACATGACAGCTCGATCACTTCAGACCGCCGTGCTGTACACAATCTCATAACTTTTTTTTTTGTTTATATATTTTTTTATTACTAAATTGTCCATCGACAGCCAGGAATAATGCAAATTGAAGATTTTGGGTAATAGTATCATCACTTGTTTTTATTTTTTTTTTAAACTAAGATATTAGGTGAGTTTCATTAATTCACTAATTTTTATTTTACTAATACAACTAAGGTCTAGGCTTGTGCTGGGATATGGTTTACAATCGTCGCAAGGCGGGATTCGAACTCTCAACTTCGTGATCAGAACGTACCCTTAACCGTTAGGCTACTTACGCTTAATATTATATTTGAACAACACGTTTGTTTAAGAACTATACAGTCTTTCATAAATTTATATCGGTTGCAGATAACCGAGTGGCATTTCGACCCCGTTGATTGTGGTCCCGAAAACTGGTCGCGACCTTATCTATATAAACCAATTAAGAGGAACTACTTATCAACGAGCGACGTTAGAACAAGTGGACCTTTATTTACTGGTCACTTGAATGAATAAGACGATGTTCGGCTATAACGCGAGCTAATTTTAGTATGGATTTAAAACAAAATATATATTATATATTTAAGTTAATGAATATCATTATTAGAAAACTATGACATGACATGATTAATTATAAGATTAATCAATTAAACTATTTTCTATAGAAATAAGACTCAAATTAAATATTGCTTTTGTGACACCAAACAAAAGTATACTTACGTACGTCGAAACACAATTCCAGTGGTCGCGTTAGAAGATTTCTTTATTTTGTGAAACTTTGAATTCTTAAAAAATAACCGTTAAAAAAGGAAATCATTAGCTTTTAATTAAAACACGAAAGACAACAGATCTATTCAAGATACGAACATTACGATGTTCGTTTGACGCTCGCGACGTGTCAAAATGGGGTCGGCATTCGGCCTCGATCTGTCTTAGGCTATCAATTGGCTGGTTGTGGCTACACGCTGCGTTAGTAACAAACGGTATTGCTTGACCCGGCACACATGTTAACAACCGATGTATACATTGATTTAGTTTAATATATAACAATTTTAACAGTAGCTCTTGAGGCTACTGGAATTTGATTTTAATACTCGGTCAACATTACTCCAGTCTAGAGACCGAATCTAGTGCTGGCTAACACACGGAGAAATGCAGTATAGTATTACTTCAGTAGAACTACATCGCTGGACTGAAATACTGGTCATAAAACATAGAAAATATATTTGCAGCCAAAAACGATTTTTTAGCGAACACCGTCATTGCAAACAGATTTGAATACGTGTGCTTCTCGTTCGCTTACTCTTTTAGAATTCATCCCTTGAATGTAAGGGTTACATCAGGCGGGTTTTTTTGGTTTATTAATAAGTATTGCGTCATCAGGGCTAGTCTGGATACGCTACCGCCATTTAGCCAAATAGTTCGCTCATCCTGAAGAAGGATCTCCGAGGGTCTGAAACTAGTCGGTACCGACACCGATCTACACGCGAGTTAAGCCTTTATTATAAGTATTATAGTGTGTGTAGTGAAATTTAAAAAAGTTATCAACCAGGTTTGCACGTAACTTCCTAACTAGTACAGCAGCGTTGGAACCACGATCAAATGAGTTACAGCTTAGGATGTCTTCAAGAAGAAAGCATACACTTCAATTAAAAGCTGGCAAAAAATTCTGGTGTTGAATGTACACGGGCGTCGGGTCAAACAATATCAGTTGACAAGAGGCTTGTTTGCCAAGTCTCTCAAAAGAATTGCTTCTTGATATTTAGGTATTTAGTTTATAACACAGCGCGGACATAGTACAAAGCAAGCTCGTTTCGTGTATATTCTAAGTGGCTACGACTCGGTGTAGTTTTAAACACTGTTTTATAACTTTTATGTGCACATTTTAACGCTTTTAGTTTTATTAAAAGGCAAGATGTCATTTTTCTTGGACAAATTTATATGAATAAATACACATTGTAATCGATTTTCAATAAATTAAATAAAAACCTTAAAACATTCTTTCAGCTTATAGAAATAATATTTTTAGAAATCGTTGTTTACAACAATTATTTCATTTTTACCGTTATCGGCCACTAATTGGGCGCCTGACGGTAAATACTAGCAATTCCGTTTTATCCATCTTATACTATTTGTACTATGGTGTGCTGAGCAAACTAAATTTGATTTGCTTGATATCCTCATCCAATTCAATGGTAATGAGGAATACAGAGGCAAACTGTAATTGAGTGACTTTAATATCGGTATTTCACACTTCAATAAATTATTTGCTTCCTATATAGCTTAATAACCTTCTATAATTGAGAAAAACATTGAGGTCCCTTCTTACACACTCGCTTAACTAAGTTCAAATAGATAGTAGAAAAACATTTGGTCAAATAAAATAGGGTAGTAGTTTTCAATTAGTATATTTAGCGCAACAGATGTTGGCATTTATGAAGCGGTCCAGTCCTGTGCGGATCCTCCCCACGATGGTGTGGCGGCCGCCGCGGGCGCAGCGGGCGTCGCGGCAGGTGGAGCGCCGCTCGCGCCCCACTCGTCTTGTACCTGATACATAGACATTGCATTGATTAAAAACAAAATCTCGAAAATAGTTTCATGCTGTGCCATTGCTTTCATATTAAAATTCATCGAACAAGCTGATAGCATTCAACGTGTGTTAGTTTCGTAAAGGTTTCAAACAAATGGCCCAAATCCCGTAAGTAATAAAGAAATTGAACATTGGGACAAATTTTCTAAATTTTTAAATCTTTCAAATTCACAAAGCTAAACAATAAACCCAAAAAAAGTAAATTTAAAATAATTGCATTATTTACCTGGGCAACCCAGTCTTCCTGTACTGCAGCTACTCCGAAGGCGGGCGCTGCGGCGGGTGCTGATTCTTCCGCCCAGGATACCACGGGCTCCACAGTCTCGTTCCAGTCCTCATGCACTGGTGGTGGCACTTCAGGCTTGGCCGCAACAACAGCCTACATGAAAAAAAAATCTTGTTAAAAATGATGTAAAACATAATTTAATGTGTCGTAACAACTTCGCTGAAAATTTTGAACCAGATTAGTTTAGGAAGTCCTATTTATATTTAGCTATTCGCCTTCAACATTTGTCCCGTAGATTTAAAAAAAAAAAAGTCAGCAGCCAATGCGCTACTAACAAACGCCCATCCATTTAAAAGTTAACAAAAAAAATATCATACCTGTTCCTTGGCCTGTTGTTCCTCCTTCTCACTTTCTTCAGGGTCACGGTAGAAGAATAGGTCCACTACAACATCCCACCGCTGGTCACGTGGCAGCACACCACGCAGACGCAGAACTTCACGGGCCAACAACCACCACATCAAACCGATTGAGTGAGATGACTGGAATAAGGATATCACTTTTAATCAGGTATTTTGGAGCAGTCAAAATAAATGTGAATTACTTGTTAGTTGACAATGTAATTCTAGTTTGCCTCTTTTAAAGTTATTTAATATCTACCTTGGTGTTGCATGGGATGGCAATATCAACAAATCTGAGTGGAGAGTCAGTATTGCAGAAGGCAATAACAGGAATGTTGACATAGGAGGCCTCGGTGATGGGCTGGTGGTCTTGAGCTGGGTCCAATACAATAAGCAGACGTGGCTCCCTGAAGGCAGCTTGGATCTGTAAAGATACAACTGATGAGTACGGAATAAAATGTAATTATCTTATAGAATGTCTGAATTACAATCAGATAAATATTAAACATTTTTCTTTTAAAAGAAATCAGTGGTTCCTTAGTTTGTTTGTCATCATTTACAATTATTTTCATAGTAAATAATTTAGTCATTCATAATATACATACTTTCAGTGCGGAATATGTTGCTAACCTGATTAGTGAAGGCACCAGGAGTGAAACGTCCGGCGATAGGAGTGGCACCAGTGTGTGCCGCGAATTTCAGTACAGCGCGCTGTCCGAAAGGACGGGACGAGATGACGAACACATCAGCTGGGTTCTCGATAGCGACCACTGCACGAGCAGCTAACACGAGCTTTTCCCATGTGCGGCGAAGATTAATCACGTGGGTACCATCCGCACGGCGTTTGTACACATACGCTTCCATCTAAAAAACAATTCATATTTAGAATAATGGCGCCATGGTACCTATGATTATCGTATAATAGCACTTGTCAGTTGGGAGAATTGATCTTCAAGAGTATCAGATGATATTATGGAACGGATTCTCTTATCATCATATGCACATGTTAGACTAAAGTATGAATATAAACAAAACTAACCTGAAAGTTGACATTTTCGGACCCAAGATGGGTTGTTGCTGCAAGCATTTTCGTGACATCTTCCTCGTTGAGGGCTAAGACATCTAATCCTCCCGACATCGTTGCGTTTATTGGAGTAACGACTAAACCTGAAAATCAAATTCATGAATACCGGATTTATTAACACTAACAAAAAAGTAATGAATGTAATAAAAATATATTACTTCATGTGTAAACGCGTATTTGAATAACACATCGTTGGTTTCATTTAAGAAATATGATAAAAGATTGCAATATTTATTAAAGATTTTAGAAAATAACTTACGCGTGTAATGCCACTGGGAGGCGATTGGACTTAAAAGAACTGTCAAATCGAGTTTGACACGTTTTAATTTTTTTGTCGTAGTCGTAAGGATGTCCGTATAGAAATGCAGATAAAATCGGTATTATGGTATTTTTAAGTTTAAGATTAAAGTAACATTTAGTAAGTATTATTCAATCTATTAATGCTGATACCAGTAAATAACAAATGATTATATTTAAAAATAGTACTCAAAAAATTAACCAAAAATTGCATTGCGTAGTTTTAACTGGGTAAACTCCCAAAATAACGACTATGGAGATGAAAACGCCTACATTAATTATGTTCAGTAATAGCTGTGAAACCGTACATCAGTTTTTATCGATTTCCTTATTAATTACTAGATGAGACACGACAAATTCTTAAGAGTTGAATGTAGTTTCAAACTTTTAATCACATCTGGTAACCCAAGTGATATAGTGTGTGTGACTGATGTGTAGACAGGGATCATATAAAATTGTTTCGCGTATTTTCGTTAAAACCTAAGGTTAAAGTTATTCATTGAGAATACATGCATTATGATTACTTTACTTCCCTGACCTTAAGTGCTATAGTCAGTTAATATACTTTGTGAGTTATTTTGGTATCCAGTGACATTTCAGTGAAGTGCCTAATTTGAACATGGAGGCTATAGCAAAACACGATTTCACTGCAACTGCTGATGATGAGCTGAGTTTTAAGAAAAATCAAGTACTCAAAGTATGGTTTGATGTTATAAAGACTTGGGAATAAATCCTCCGAAAGAAGAAGTCGGATTTTATCTTGAATTTCTGTTGTTGCAGATACTAAACATGGAGGACGATATGAATTGGTACAGGGCTGAATTAGACGGCAAAGAAGGACTTATTCCTAGTAACTACATACAAATGAAAAGTCATAGGTATGTGGAACAAGTTACAATTGTCATTTGTACTACCTTGCATAAATCGAACCAATATTACATTTGAAAGGTTAACTTATCAGTAAATACGATCTTATTGAAATCGCCGGGATTTTTTTATAAATACGTAAACATTGTTTATGAATTGAATAACGTGCATATATCTTTTTAAATCAATGCTTACGATATTTTATTTCTAATATTAATTATAATACGCATATTAACCTTAATGTATACTTTTCAGTTGGTACTATGGTAGAATTACAAGAGCAGATGCCGAAAAACTCTTAGCAAATAAACCAGAAGGAGGATTTCTCATAAGAATCAGTGAATCAAGCCCTGGCGACTTCTCTTTATCTGTAAAGTAAGTGCATTAACAACTTTGTCATTATTTATTTATTAATTCACACAAAACATTCAAATAACTATTATTTATACTTGAGTTGATATTTACCAACTATCAAAACATACTAAAAGCATAGCATAAGAATAAGATGGATTAGGATATCAAAGATATAATCGTCCTTAATAAAAAATAATATTGAAATTAAGAGCTTCCAGTCATAATGTTATAATTAAAAACCTATTGTAAAAATAGCAATCACTAATTTTCATTGACACCATTATCTATGCATAAATATATATAACAGATAAACATAAAAAATAACATTTCTACCAATTGAATAGTCTTTTAAATTGTTCTATTAATATAAATATAATGGAAGTTTCATTTATTATAATTTCATACAAGTGACTGAATGCAATGTCACTTGTCATTTTTAATTAAATTAGTCTTCAAATTAGCTGAAGTGTGACCTGTGACATAACAATTACCTAACTGTGAGTAGGGCTTTAAGCAATTAACTAAAATTAGAACAATGAAATACTAAGGTGGGGTCATTGTTGTTTAGCTGTATGTTAAGTGGTTACCCACATAATAATAAATTTTAATTATCATATAATTGGTATATACACAATGAAAGTATATATTCTTGGTTGTCAGGTATGTTTATATTAATTTACCTATATATAGACTGACTGGTTACTTACATTCCCAATAATTATATAAGGGTAACATCATCCTAACTTTTTTTTTTTTATTATGTCAGGAGATTTTACTTTTACTAATATGGCAGTATTACCATTATAACAAACAATACTAAAACAATTTTTTTTATTTAACATGATATTCTGAATACTTTTGGTGTCATAAAAGTGAATAAATATCACACTTTTATACAATTCTTTACTTAACAAAATTATACTTTAAAAGGGAATATGTTACTAGATATCAGAGCACAGTTGACACAAAACATCTTAGTCAACCAACTCGCACTGGGTCAACATAGTTGACAGTTACTATTATATAGTGCTAATATAGGGTACATTCTAAGCTTCTCTATAGGGATATAAATTGAGATGGTTGTTGAAATATATCTTTGGAACATTTATTTTCTTAACACATTCAATTTGTCTTGTGTTTTCATTTTAACATCGCAAGAAAGTGACATATGTTAACAGTGTAATGAATTAAAGTACAATAAAGAAATTGAAAGCCAAAGTATATTAATCAGTTATCAAGACATCCGTACTCAATAGTTACTAAGAATACAGATGACAAATATTTTGTTGGAAACAACTGATAAATTGTTTATCACATGTACATTCTATTTGACTTATTTCTATGTGACTTTTGTAGTTCATAATTAAAGATTAAATAGAGCCATTCCATGTGAGATAAAATATTAATTTAGAGATGTACTATTAATGAAATTAATTATTTTAAAATATTTACACCAAAATATAAAGATGTTTAAACATGGATATGTATGAAAACCAATAGCCGAGTGATTTAAATTCGAATCCTAATATTCGAATTCATGGATCATATAACACGAACTTTTTTGATCTTATCGGGAACGATTACAATATTAGCAAACTAACATCAACTAAAACCTTTAGGTAAATAAAAAAAATACACTTATAGACAAGCTTAAAGATGTAATAAATTTATTCAGTAAAAGTCTATCAAATGAAACCTAATTATCTAAAGACGTAATCTATACACTGAGCCATTTATAATGAAGCTATAAAACTTATATGTATTCAATTAATAGTGATAAAACTTTACATTAATTACTTTTCATTTCAAGAATTTTCGTGTTTAAAATTTGTGTTCATGATCGCTGAGGTGTCAGTTCATAATTGATTGTCAAACAGCATGCGCTGGCGCGTCCGTGCGTCGCAAGCAATGTTCTATGTTAAATTGGTAGATAATAAAAGTAAATAACGCGACTCGCTATGTGAGTCATTGATGTAAGAAGTTTTTATTTGTCGGAATTATTTACTGACTAAAGCTATTTCAAATTTTGTCTGCTGAGTTTTTCTAATCTTTTTACCGTTATCGGATAAATTGTTTTAGCTGTTTAGGTGTGTAAAATGTGAATTTATAATTTAAGCTACGCAGTTTTTGTTGCTAAAAATATACAAAACACAATGTCAACTTTGACTAAATTACGTCAATATGTATACTAAAATATAGTATGTTTAGTAGCTTCTAAAACGTATATAATATAGTGAATCAATGGATTATTTGTTCAACAAAGTACTTAGTCATTCATAGTCGTGTTTCGTTTTGTGTTTATTAAGAAACTAATTTTTTGCACTTTAAACTTAAATCTATTTCTTGTATGCTTTTAAACCAGTTCGTTGTCAAACAGTATGAATCAGCCTAAGTCGTTTGGAACCAGTTTTAAACTATCGCATACACATTAATACTGTAATATTGACTCTGTGTTCAGTTTATTTGCAAAGTATTTAGAAAGTTAATGAACTGATGACACCAAGATAAATTAACAAGATTTTTCATTCAAACGTACCTATTCTATATAATGATGTACGTTCAAATTCTTATCCTATACTGTTCTTTAAAGTTACACTATTAAAACTTTCGTGAGTGATTTCACTATACTACTTATAAAACGGCTTAACTCAGAGTCTTTAAGTGAACGACGGGCCGCGAACGCGCGATTGTTTCGATCCCACTCACCCTGAAGATGAGCATCCGATGGTGCAAAACTAGTCGGTACTGACACCGATTTACACGTGAGTTAAGCCGTTTTATAAGTAGTATAGTGAAATGTCTCACGAAAGTTATTTGTAAGTGTTCTTTAAAGGTCAATTGTTTGTTCATTTTTTTTTATATTCGCGAATTAATAATCGCGACCGATTGTAACCTTAAACCGTAACTGATTAGGCACATATAACTTGAACCAAAATTATTGGCTACTATAGTTCTTGCGTCGTGCGATTGTCTGGGTGACACATGCCAGTATGACGTTGACTTGTCAGTACTGCATGACTAGGGCTGGGACGTTTAGCAATAGATTTTTATCGTTGACGGTACCCACTCTTTAATGTTAGTATAAAAAATAGTTTAAAGAGAAAATCAATATTTAATTCGTATTTTTGAGGAGACTGTTGTCGCCGATGTACTAGAGCGTTGTTTCAAATTTAACACGTTTTTCAGTTATATAAAAAATAGCAATTTACGGATTTTATTATAAAAAACATCGACTATCCATCCTAGCATTACATCCTATTACTATATACGTCTATGGCGTTATATTATACCCATAGCACTATACTTAATTTTTCCTTCAATTTGATTTTATTTATAGACTATAACATTCAGGCTTGGTTAAGTTTAAGTTAATACAGTTATTAATGATTTAATATATTATGAATGTAGTACAGCTGAAATACTACTTTACAATTCAAAAGTGAAACGAAACATTGTTGAACAGTCAGCATGCTACACCGCAAGAAGTGTTATTGAAAATTATTCAATATACATTAACAGTAGTAGAGATCATAACATTACTTACACGAATGGCTAGCTTGACTGATGTAATACCACGCCCATACAGAAGACTGTCTTGTTTTGGAAATCATTTCAAGTTTCGTCTGATGAGATGAGAATTTGGCGTTCAGCATGCTCTTGGCTAAATTCTAAATATATTCTCTTACCCTTATATGAAAGGTAATCGGAGTAGACGGGAGATGGGACTTTTGGCAAGAGGTCCCCTTCATAGTTTGGTAGCGTATTGACAATTTTGTGATGTCTATGGTCACTTTGCTATTTAATCGAAATGACTGCTATCTATTGTCTCATTTTACTATAAATTAATATTCAATACAGTAAAATGTACGCTTTTATTTAAAACTTCCATGAAATATTAAATGTTGTTCACTTTCCTTAATACCAAAGTTGAACAAATTCGCACGTAGCAAAACGTAGCGAATTGATTATGCATACGGTACACACTCCGTTCTTTACAATGGAAATAATCGTATTTTTAATAATCCTTTTTGCGTATAAGTCCTTAATTAATCTGTAATAAAACCGTCTTCTACCATACAAACGCTGAACAAGATAAGTTCATAGAATACAAAATAAGCGTGAGAATTGACGACCAAATTATAATGACATCTTTGCAGCGTGATTTAGTAACAAACATTACCAAGTATATACACAACATACGGATCTTGTAATTATGGTTTCGAATCCCACTCATTCGACAATATCGTGAACCATATCCAAGGAAAAAACACCAAATAATATCGAAGCACCAATAGTTTAATGGTTTAGGGTACGGACTACCGATCTAGCGGCCGTGGGTTCGAATCCCGCCATTCGACAATTGTCATAAACCATTTCCTAACACAATCTTTTTAAACTAACCTGGAATGATTAGTAGTAAATTAACAAAAATCTACTAATATTTAAAAAAATATATATCTCAATTTTTATTAAAAAAAAAAAGTCTCCAATATATCGCACTTATCATATTAAATTTGTGAAATATGAATAATTTTAAATATGTACCAGTATTTTACATAATGTCTGTACAAATGCACGGCGCTAGTAAGATAGTTTGGTGAGATGCGAGAATGTTTGCTTGATTTTATTAATATTCGAGGAAATTGGGAATACTGTTGATTCGTGTGACTCATCTTGAATGAACACGTCATTCTGGTGACGTCATTGGTTCTGTATACATTACCATTGAACGCAGCCTTAACGATGTTTAAACACAGATTTTAAGTAAGAGTAGCTTTGTAAAATATTACGTTACGAATTATTTGGCGCAGTTATTAAGCGCTTGACTGGACCGGACCGTACTCGACATTGTCCAGGTTCGATCCCCGCCATGTACCAATCTGATTTTAATAGTGGTGATTAATTCGATATAGCTAAGTATATAATACGATGGTAAATGTAAAAAATTCCAATTACAAATTTTGACCAAATTATATTTTTAAAATATGTACTGGCCGGTTTAATCAATTTGATCGTCATTCAATCGTAACAATTGAATTCATTCATTACACGCATGTCGTTAGGATTACGTTACGGTGTGATTATGTTCGATGTCACACCTGACCGTGCCAAGTGCCGCGGGTCCGCGGGCGATGCGATGCGCTGACATGCCCTCACCTGGTGCTCTGCCAGCTTCCGACATTATTGGTTACACAATTTACTTACAAGTATTAATTTATATGAGAACAAAATTTTATATTACACTTGTCCAATGAAACTGGTGAAAATAACAATACCGTTACCTACATATGTACACTAAAAACCACTATATCCACTTGTATCTAGATCTAGAATCTAGGCTCTAAAGCGAGATATATTTTGGGTGACATAACTTTTTTTAAGAGAATATGAAGTCGGATCTACAGAACCTTGGATTGAGACGTATTTTCAAAAAATTTCTGTCTTACATCATCATGTTGCGAATGTTTGTATGGATGGATGTTTGTTACTATATCATGCTGCCTAAATAGATCTAGAAATCTGACGCAGAGATAGATTAGTGTCTGGAATAGCACGTATGCTACTTATAAAGTTTTCTAGATAAAGATTCAGGCAAAGGCTAGTGGCATAATTTAATTATTAAAGATTTAAGAGACTCGCCATAGGATACATTTTTTAATTCAGATTTTTGTTAATTCACTAATATTTCTTTTACCACTCCCACTAAGCTGTGGTTTACAATAGTCGAATGGTGGGATTCTCCTCGTGATTGGAAATCCTTACCCTTAACTATTAGACTATTTGCGCTTTGCTTGTCATGTTTGAAATTATATTTAATATGAATTATTGTTTACGTCCTTGTCCTTTGTAAAAAGTCAATGGCCTATTAATTCTAAATTAATAAAATGCACTTAATCCGAATTCACCTTGCGTTGTAAACAAAATCACTAATGTCGTCGACCTCGCCGTCCAGCCGCTTTATTTCTGCCGCCCGTTGCTTCGGTCACTAGGTTTATTATAACACGTATAGCCTAAGATGTATTCTTTAGACATTTAATCTTTTTTTTATTGCATTCTCAAAATTCCAGGTCTATTTCTATAATTAGGAATAATATGACCCTTTATTATAAAATCGTTTTTCTTTTAACATTGATTATATTTTTTTTTATTTATAAGATGTCCCTAATTTCAGTGTGTCTCTTGGGATAGCCCTCATCTAAACCTTTCTATTGATTCCTTTAGTAAGCGACTCTGGTCCAAAGAGGTCCGGCAGTCATCTTAATGTTGTCTTCCGATCTTTAATTAGGCTTTCTTAAATGTTCGAATTAGTGCGGACCGCGGAAGTCGTTGAATGTCGAAGGAGGACCGCATGCTGTGGAAGGCACCGAGGAAGGCCTATGTCCAGCAGTGGGCAGTTAAAAGCCGATGATGATGAAATTTTCAATCATAAAATCTTTTAGAAGATGACATGTTGGTCCTGTGTTTTCTTTCTAGGAAAGGATGGGAAGGAGAAGTGTGTTTAGCAGGGGAGGGGAAATGTCTTTATTTTGTTACTGGACTCGCGGGCGATAACAATTTTTTATTACAAATTATAATCATTAAATGAGGTTAATGCATTTAAATAACAGTCTTGACCCTATTTACTTTAAAAAAATGTAATATAAAAAAAATACGGTTCTGGGATTCACCGTTCACGGATTAACGGTTTTTTTTTTAAATATAATATCTAAGGAAGTCGGATATGATGCTTCGGTATAGTTTTATATAATTCTAAATATATTAGTAACTAAATATTTCATTCACAGCCAGTAACATGTAATCGTCTTAACTTTCCCCACGTTCATGTCTGGCCTCTTACAATATTTATAAATATTTTTCAACTGTTATAATTTGGGAACGAATCCACGCGCGTCGGCTAGTTTCATATATAAATAGATGGAACATCGTCGGGATGTTCGTTCAGTGTTTTTTTTAATCATCGCGTTGGATATGTTACTATGTGTGAGTGCGATTGTACATGTTGCTTATTTCACTGCGATCAGGGGTTTATGAAAATATACAAGAGTAAAATAATTACATACAATGCAATAAATATGGAAGAAATTAATGAAGATGAAATGTCAGTATATGATATGTAAAATAATTATAACCGTGTTAACGGTATTGATTGAGTAAGCATTAAGATATAATTTTTTTTTTGCCAGGTTCACGCTGCCCGCTCGTGCTGATGCGGTGGTGGAGCTGTGGCGCGCCAAGTTGGCGGAGGGCATGCTCACCCCGGCGCACTTCCAGGACCACTGGAGGGTCACCGTGCCGAGGATTTACTCGCCGCAGCCCAACAGGACGTGTCTCGGTCAGTTGGCTGTGATTGTATGTTCGATAACCTATATAAAATAGGATTAACCAAGCTTGGCAAAGAGGGAAGCTAGGATAAGATTGTATGAAGAGATAGTTGGAAAAAATCTATGCAAAGGGATTAACGTTTTTGTAAATTATAAAAGATTTGTTACGGTTAGGTTTATAGACTGTTCTTTAAAATATAATACAGTCGCTTCAGGAGAACATACTATGTTTTTAAATTTACAGACATACATTTCGAAGCGCCAATAGGTACGGATTACCGATCTAGCGGTCGCAGGTTCGAATCCCACCATTCGACTAATGTCCTGAATGGTTATAAAAATATTATTAACAAAAATCTACTAATATTTTATACAAAAAAAAAAACAAATGCGTCGTTTTAAAATTATGAATTTATAAATGTGCAATACATCTTGTTACAATTTTTGAGTTAACACAGATACAAGAAGGTGTTGATAATCTAGAGTTAATAGTGAATAGATGTAACTAACCAGCGTGTTTCCGCAGACTGGTCATTCGACGAGGAGCTGGCGCAGAAGTTGCTGATCCAGCCGCTGGAGCAGTTCGTGTGGGGCGGCAGCGATGCGTCGCAGGCGCCGACGCCGCGCCGCTCCACGCTCTGCGGACGCGTCTTCAAGCAGGGCGAGCCTGCGTACAGCTGCAGGGAGTGCGGTCAGTACATACTGAGTAGTCGCACGTATATACACGCGTGCGTACGTATTGATTGATTCAATCCTGATTTCTGTATCAGCTATTTTGACTGTTTTGTTACAGGTACTGTGATTTATTTTCATCACTCATTCTCTCGTTAACTTTTTATGTAAAGATGTGTGTTCGTGTTTAATGTAGCGTATGTGATGCCAGGTATGGACAACACGTGCGTTCTGTGCGTGGAGTGCTTCAAGGTGTCGGCCCACCGCCACCACAAGTACAAGATGGGCCAGTCGGGCGGCGGCGGCTGCTGCGACTGCGGCGACACCGAGGCCTGGAAGCGGGATCCTTTCTGTGAACTGCACACCGTTAGTTGTCATCTACTTCGACCTTGAACTGTCGCTATGAAGCCATCACTTTGTGAATTAATATTGTTTTCCCGAAAAGAGAAATAATATAAAATACCTCCTTTGAAACAGGCTTATACTCCAGGATATATGTAACATATGTAATATATCCAGGCCCCAGAGAACGACGAGCAAGAGTCCCAGGCCAGCATCAGTGCTGATGTTGTGGAGCGCATGAAGATCCTCGCCTCCGTCTGCTTCTCATACTGCTTCCGGCTGCTGACCCTCGACCACGCGCCCGGCCTGCCCAACGAACTCAGGTACAAACAATAAAGAAATTGATTTTATTGACCTAGTCCTTTTTTGTTTGGATCGAAATTCAATTTATTAAATATCATTGTGAATCTAAAATAGACGATTGTACAAAATGGCGGATTTATTTTAAACATAATCTTTAAAATTGTTAACATCTTTATATAAAACATAGTGGAATGAAACGTCTTAAGTAGAATTATGAAAAAATAAAGTAGTGTCGTTGGTCGCAGGCTGAAAGACGGCGAGCGCGACCTGCTGCAGATCCTCGACCAGCCGGACTGCTACTGCACCGTCATGTACAACGACGAGACGCACACCTTCGAACAGGTAATAGGGGGTTTAGGGACCGTAGGGGTCAGCGTTCACTGGAGTCACGTAAAACGAATTGCACGCCTCCCTCCTCCCCCGCCTCAGGAGTCGGGATATCGTCTGTTTAACCATTGTTAAACTTATTTTTAATTCCTTTACAATTAAATCATTCTTAGGTTATGTACTCATCGTAACAATGGTCCTGAGTACATATATGCTTCGTGTCAGGTGATCGCGACGCTGACCCGCGTGCTGAAGTCCAACCACCGCGACGCCGTGGAGCTGGTGAGCCTCATCGACCGCGAGGGCCGCGCGCTCGTCAAGTGCAACTCCTTCCAGATCTGCGACAAGCTCAAGACTGACATCGAGGCGTAAGTATACATTATTGTAGTCTAACCAACAATATATAAAACCTGCTTTTGTCGTGCATTTGTCAACGATTTTCTAATTTAAATCATCATCATCATCAACAGCCTTTGTCTGCCCACTGTTGGACATAGGTCTTTTCCAATGCCTTCCACAGTATGCGAAATTTCATCATTTAAATTTCTAATTTAAATGATGAAAGGAAAATAATTTGCGATATATAAAAGAAACATTAGAATGTATATTAGAATGTATTTTAAAGTAAACAGTTATTTTTTGAAATGGAATAGTATTTTGAAAAACTTTTGTAAATAAATTAATATAATAATAGACTTAAAAGCACTGGTAAAACTTCTAATGCTGACCCCCTAGTTTCGCATGTATGTTTGTTGGGGGGCGATGATATAATGTATTGGTACTCAGCCGCAACGCGATGTTCGAAAGGTTCACGTCCCGGCACGGGCCCGTGCTGAAGGTGCTCGTCATGCACGCCCACGTCGTCGCCCACCAGCACTACGCCATGAAGCTGCTGCAGTGGTGAGTATAGGCATACACAATCATACATTGCTTACATGCAGTCGATTGCGAAAAGGTTATGTAAATAACACATACATTGTGTTATTACCTTACGTACAGTATATAATTAAACATAAATATATACATAGTACAAAAACTTAAAAATACTAACTTACTTTTTTTAAATCGTATTGAATTTAATACACACTATATACACAAATATAATTTTAAATTTAACATCATCACTGTATTATAGGCTTCAGAACTTCGTGTGCAAGGAGCCGTCCCTCCGTCTAGCGGTGAGCCAGGTGGCGCTGGGCTCCGAAGTGGGCGGCGCCGCGAGCGCGGGGTGCGTGGCGAGCGCGGGGGGCGTGGCCGGCGGCGTGATGCAGAACGACTGCCGCATGTGGAAGGCGGCGCGCACCGCCTGGCACCGCCTGCTCATTGCTACCACCCTCATGGATTATGACACCAAGCGGAATATGGCGATATTATTCACCAAATATTATGGTAATGAACATGCTATGAATAAAGTTACCTCAAGTAAAAGATACCATGAAATATGTTACTGCTTTCGTGGGTTGAGTTCAAAATTGGAGACGTTTCTCGGTCTGACTCTGTATTTAGCCTTCTCTGTTTAAACGAAGACAGGGAAAGACACAAAGAGATAGGGGAGGGGACGACCGAAGGGGACAATATCAGAGTTCCCTTTGACATGTTAATAACATACCTTTATGCATCCTCAGGATCGATGTTGAAGGACTTCATCCGCGACGACCACGACCATTCGTTCTCGATCTCCTCCATGTCGGTGCAGCTGTTCACCACGCCCACGCTGGCGCACCATCTCATCGCGAAGCACGACGCGCTCTTTGTCGTCATGAATACATTCGTCAGCGAGTGCCTCAGGCGGTGCAATAGCAAGGTAAGTTTTTTTTATAATGCGACAATTTGTTTGTTTGTAATTCTAGTTAGTCTGTGACATTCACAAAAAAAGCATATTAGTCATATTTAATTGTCATGTGTTTTTATATGCTTTTTTTGTCTTCTCTTTGGAACACAATGGCCGTCTAAAAACATGAATTTTATTCCAAACAAATTACAATATACAGGAATAAATTTTACAAAGTTCACTTTAATAATAAAATAGAACTAAAGTTTTTTTTTTTAATAAACCAATATATTACTTGTATAAACAACATATTTGGTTGTTTGTCAGGGTCGTTTGGAGTTCGACCGCAACCACGTGTCGATGGCGTTCAAGCGCGCGCAGTTCATCCTGTACGACGTGAAGTACCTGCTGGGCTCCGTGCCCGCCGCCTTCGACGACGACCTGCGCAAGGGCTTCCTGCACGGCCTCTCGCTCGTCATCTCGCTGCTGGTCATGATGCAAGGCATGGACTCTGTAGTCAGACAGGTACGAGGAAAAATTTATGGATGAAGTAACCTATTGAAATCATTGTATATTAAGTATCCTTTGTTTAATTGACTATTCGTTATTTTTTTCGTATGTAGCGCGGTCAGCACATGGAGTACGAGCCGGAGTGGGAGTCAGCGTTCAACCTGCACGTGAAGCTGGCCAATAGCATCACGCTCGCACTGGAGTGGTGCGGCGCCGAGCGCGGCCTGCTCGCCTCCGCCTACCGCATGGCGCTGCGCCGGCACGCGGACACGTGCACGCACGAGCCCCATCAACTTAGAGGTGCATTGCACGAGCACGTGCACGTATTCTTCGACTTATAGTCTTATCTCTTAGGCAATAACGCCGCCCCCTGACGATGCCAGATATGTAATATATACGTGTTGTTTCAGAGTTGGGCAACCAGAGCGCGCTGGTGATCCCGTACGACGTGTCACTGGAGCCGGTGTCCATCCACCGGCCGCTGTCGCGCTTCATCGCCGGCCTGCATCTCCACCTGCAGCGACACGGCCTCGCCTACCACAGCCGCGAGTTCGACAGGCACGACCGCCCCAAGCCCACGCCGGAGGAACTCATCGGTATGACATACGTATAGGTTGTTCTCTTGCTTCTGTTTCAGTCGATGCGGAAGGTGAGGGCACTAGACAGCGGGTAGATAACTTTCGACCGCAAAGATCTTTGAAAATTTCATTCCACAGCAGTCTGTTTTTCGACAACTATCTGCCGCGCACTGCCGCGTTGTGGAGCGGTCTGTCCTCGGTGGCACGGTAATTTATAACTTGTATGGATATTACTACTCCCAGATTCATCATTCATAATTATAATTGTGTTGATTATTTTATGTGTTCGTTCCGTTCAGAGCGAGTTGTT
>JAODUI010000002.1:5261776-5280097 GCA_027563995.1 Papilio gigon
GTTCCCACTCACCCTGAAGATGAGCCCCCGATGGGCTCGAAACTAGTCGGTACTGACACCGATTTACACGTGAGTTAGGCCGTTTTATTGTCATCGATAAAATTTCGTTAACTTTTTAAGCGCCCAGACGAAAAGTACACCGACAAATTTCTTACACATCGTTACCCAAAACTTTCTCACATTTTCTTGCTAATCATAATTAATAGATAATAATAATAGATAGATAGATATCGGTACACAGCCGACATACTTGAAATATATTGCGAACATTACGCAAGATTTACTAAGAATTGCTTGGAAATAAATACGTAATTCTAACGCGAAAATATATTAGGACATCTTACAATTTTGGTTGCCAACAGCGTGACTTATTAGTTAGAATGGACGAAGGCCAACTATTGTAATATGTCTAAATTAATGTAGATTTTTTGGTAGGATCACGAAACGAGTACAATATTTTTTTTTTGTAAAATATTAGCAGAATTTGTATTTTACTAATATTTATTGTAACCTTTCCTGGTAAGCTTGAAAAAGCTTATGTTAGGATATGGTTCACGACAATAGTCGATCGATCGGATTCGAACCCGCGACTGCTAAATCGGCAATCCGTACCTATAACAATTAGGCTATTGGCGTTTCAATTTTCAATTTTTTTAGGAAATTTAAATATTTTAAAGGGAAAGAAACACCACTGTCAGTATTAGAACACAGGCTACTAACTTTCTTTTTATATCGAAGACGGAACACAGGCTAGGATATATACAAATATATCGAAGTTGAGGGATTAAAGTCGAATGCAGATGACAGCAACTCAAGTTGTCCCCAATCTTTTCAATCGAAAAGAGAGCTTTACGTAGCGATAAAAGCTCTGCGCAACTTTGAAATGTATTGCTAATAATACCTAACATAATATGATATTTATGATTTTTATTGAATTGTATTATAGCGTTCCGCTGCCGTTAGTACAAAAACAAATAATTTTTTTGTTTTTTACAGAATGATAGGCAAAACTTATAACCTTTAGATGGACACGGATACGATTTTTAGAATATCAAATTGTAATTTAAATAGCCTCCGGAGGTCTTTTTTACATGCCACTTCTGAGTTCCGGATTGTTTTTGCAGTTTTTTTTTATTAGACGGCGCTATGCCGCCTTCACGTTCCTTCCAACGTAAACAAGGTTCTTCGTTTTATTATTCAAAAATATAAATTTACATCTTTTTATAGGTTATATATCTGTGCATAACAATGTATTGTGATTGCGTCAATTTAAAAAAATAATAAAAATCAAGTAGAGAAAATTCTTATCGGTGTCAAACTATTAAATCTTTTATTACTGATTACTTTTCTGACGCAATTTAAATGTAATTGTGAATTTAAATGTCACTGAGGACGTCGTCAAATGTATTTTTTTTTTAGGAGAACGGGTTAACTATCGGCAGGATCATAAGATCACAAATCCCATGGACATCCGCAACACTAGAGGAGCAGATGCGTTGCCGGCCTTTGGGAAAGAGACGCTCGGTTCTTAAAGGACTCTAAGTCGTACTGGTTTGGAAATACCAACGAGGACAGACCGTTCTACAACACGACTGTACGTGGCAGAAAGTGGCAAAATTCTAACAACTATTAAGCTTGCTACTACAGTTTCTGTGATTTATCTGTTTAACTTAAACTGACAAGTCATCATCATCAGCTCACTACATGTCCCCACTGGAGGGCTCGGAGCCTACTTGTTAGAGATGACTAGGCTATAGTCACCATACTGGCCTGCGGGTTGACTTCACACCGCTTCGAATTTTTTCGCGGATATGTGCAGGTTTCGTCACGATGTTTTCGTTCACCGTAACAAAACTTAGTTTTTACTAGTCTTTAATGTTCAATTAAAACTTTTTTTAGCAGGATTTAGAAGCTTAATTATAAATTGTGTAATAATATAATTATTATGTTATAGCGAGAATAACTTTATCGGTCGATATTGGATATCAAAATGTCGTGTTCCTAAATAACATCGACTTTAATTTAGGTGAGTATGCAGTAAATATTTATGTTTGTCATAAATTATTGATTATACGATATAAAGGGTATTTATTTTAACCAAGCTTCAGAAATATTTACTATACGATTCGTCGATTCATTTATCTAATAAGATTGTGGCTTCAGATTTAGCAATTGTTTTGTTATAATCGGTAACAAAAAATGACCATGTAACGACTGAAAAAAAAAATAAAAAAAACAATTTTCAATAGAAATGTACCCCGGAGAGAAATCGTGAACTCCAAGCTGACCTCTTCTAAACAAAAACACCGGCGCACGCTCACTGCACAGTAATGTAAACAACTGTTTCCATCAATGGAGGTAATGCAGTACGCGACCGAAAGAGACAGACTGAACGCACAGACTAAAAATAGAATTCGTGAGGTCTGGCCCTAATTCGAGGTTATCTATCCGCGCGAAAGAGCGCGAACACAAGAGGCGGCGAACGTCTACGTCCGTCATCCATCGCTACCGACTGGTGACTACCCATTCATTCATTCAGCACACGGTGACTATCAGCAAAAGAAAGAGCCCGCCTAGTTATCTCTTTCATTCGCCTCGTAAGAATGTAAATAGAACGATTTGTAAATTATTATTATTATTGTTAGTCATCGATGAATGAATTTCATTGAACCGTGCAAAACACAATTCGCGTGATTCAACGCCATTGCAGATTATATTACGACATTTACAATTCGAATGCGTGTCGGGATGCCATCATTTAGTGTTGTTTTTTTTTTCGTTTGTCATATACAAGCAATAAATTTAGACAAACCACAGTTTCATGATGCAATATATTCAATGCCCATTCTAACTTCTACAAAAGCGAAATCTTCTAATTACCAATAACATATTAAATTAGTGCGTAACCTTCAGTCTTGATTTAACTCCCTCTATAATTTGTAAGTTGACAATTTCTTTATACACATCACATAGCTAATTCATTATAAAGTTTATTCAGAGAAAGTCGACTTCGGTAAACCTAGAGTACTCGGATAATAGTATAATTTCGCATTCATTCATGTTTCGCATTTAGACATCGTAAGGACCTATATAGTCATTACGTGACGCGGTATATGATAACAGTTTGGTAACTAACATTTTTCTATAAATATTTTTTATAACCTTACATGGGTGTTGTTTAATCAACAGTAAAACATACTCCTCCATCATGTCGACTAAAGTATAAAATAAACACGTACTTATTTAGCGATAATTAGTTTAATACAGAGATTCCTTGTAATTTGATTTATCATAGATACACATTTTTTTTTTAATTATTGGACTTCTCTCTGCCTGTCACATCTTTAATTATTTAATTTAGATTATACTGTATTTTACAATTTTACTATTTATATTGACTGATACACACTTTAGATGCTATATTTAGTAAAACATTTTTTTTTTCTAAACATAATGCAAAAAATATAAATCCAAAATTAATAAAAAATATTTTCGTGTGCACGTCTGGAACAGCTCTTACGTAAAGCAAATTCCCATGTCAATGACCTACTTCAGTGACCCACTTCGCGCGTACTCAACGACTGGATGAATGATGAATTCGTTTCCACGCATAAATGTTTATTTAAAATATTTTTGATTTTGTATAATATGTTGTAAATATTTTATGAACTAGCTTAAAAATGCGTATTT
This sequence comes from Papilio gigon, assembly GCA_027563995.1. Taxonomy (NCBI): domain Eukaryota; kingdom Metazoa; phylum Arthropoda; class Insecta; order Lepidoptera; family Papilionidae; genus Papilio; species Papilio gigon. Next base: position 5,265,467 of record JAODUI010000002.1, read on the forward strand.
ATAATAATGAAATACCTAAAAAAACTTACAAGTAGTTAATAAATGTATGTACGAAAAATCATTAAATTTTAGGTTAATAAAACGTAATGAGAATATGTGTAAAGTTTGACTCAAATTGTATTTTTAAAGGAATTTCAATTCAAGATAATAGATGGCGCTACTTGTCAAATGCTTAAAATAACTCGAAAGACTCGTTCGTATCGTGTCCCAACTCCCAACAACGCGGTTACGATTGCGTCCGTCTGGCGCGCGTGCGGCATTTATCTCGACACGAGCGAGTCAACTCACTGACCTTGACGCAAAAAGAGAAACAAACGTACCTAATTCCTATGGTTTTTTACTTTAGGATATTAAGAAAATCCTATCTCAAATTTTAAAAACTTTATCCACGCTTCGGAACTACGTGTTAATACAGATATAACCAAATACTTAATTGCATATAAGATTAAGTTTTTAAACGGCAATCAGTACGAGCTACCTGCTAGTAAATGACAAAAGCATTATTTTTCTGCCATAAAATCTTTTAAAGGTATCTTTAGAACTTCATGCTGATTTTCATTTTAAAAATCATGCTGGCGAAATGACTATTATAGATATTTGATTAGTTTTGTTTTTTGCACATAACTAAGACAGACATAAGCTGAGCATTTGAAATATTAATTAATTACAGTTTTTATTACAGGTCTGTCAGAAAATAAATTATTATCATAGTGTTATTTGTCACATAGCTATCTGTCATAGCACTTTATGCAACACGTGTATCTCACCTTTAAACGTAACGTACGTATCAAACCGATTCGCTTTTAAAGCAGAAGGGCAACACACGTAAATATGTTTCTAGTTATTAAAATCAATCAAATCGTATGTAGACACTTAAAAAAAATAATAAAAAAACAAGGACCGCATTGCAAAAGGTTTCTTTAAAAAAAAAGTATAAAATTTTTGACATTCAAAAAAATATCTTAAGAAATGGTAATAGAGTGCAGAGTTTTAACGGTCATTTTGCGGTCAAGTATAGGACAGGCAAAAGCAATGTGGCTGTGCGGTTTCCAAGTGGTAAAAACAAAATAGGAAGAAAAATAACATTTATGTAACCGCACAAGATGATTTCAGATTTGTAAAATCTTATTGTCATTTTATTGTGGCATTTTTATTGCATGTGTGTTTTTTTTTAATCTTCGTGTATTTGTATTGCATGTGTTGGACAGAAGTGAATTAACATGACATGTGTATTTACGTTTGATTTTTTTTATTATTTTAACAATTAGAGCGCTTGTGATTTTGTAGCGTGACACGATGAATTTGGTAAATGAACAAAGAATCGATTCCAATTTGTAATTTGAGTTTGTACGATAAATTAATTTCCACTTTTTAGAGTCGATTAATATTGTTAGTAAGAATTTTTAAGATAAGTTTGTGCAAATAATGTCAAACTAAACGTTTTTGTAAAAGTAATAAACATTTTAAAATACACAGACGGCTCTGTACAATTCCCATACCCTCCCTAGTTTTTGTGACGCATTCAGTCCCAAGTCCCAAAGCATTACCTTTTTTTCTTTTGTACCCTATGATGCGGGTTCGGGCCCCTAACGAAATTATGCTTACATTTGGGTTCTATTTCTCTCGCCAAGGGTGGCACTGGCAGCTTTGTCAATTGTTAGTTAAAACGAATACTTTAACGTCTTTTACAAATTACTCTAAATAATATAAGGAGCAAAGAAAATCTTCTTTAGGTTAAACATGGTACTGTTTTAATTCTTTATTATTACACTGGCTTTGGCCGGCAAAAAAAAATGTAGTCAAAAATAACTAAGTTATTTTTATAATGTTGTTTACTAACGACCGCAAGTTTTTTGAAACAGGTCTAATAGGTTTTATATTTATTCGTTACATACCAAAATACAAATATTTCTTCATTATAATATTAGTAAAGATTAATTAAATAAAATGGAGCGTGGAATTAGTCAAGATTGCAGGACTGTGTTAGATGGTACAGGACCGGTTATAGCAATCGATAGGATGCCTACGTGTAGCTACGTACGACCTTAAGTGATGATGATGATTAATCAATGAGCGATAACCTTTACTTTTAAAACCAGCTCCTAGCAATATAAGCTTGGTATAGTTTAGTAGTTAAATAAGTTTATTGTCATTATAACTTTATTTTTTATCTGTAGTTTAAAGTGTTGGTATCGATTGTTTGGCTTAAAGGTCCAGTAAAAAGGGCATACAATTTTAAAATAAAATATAGGTACAGTTACATTGGAAAATATTTTCATATCTTACTTGAAATACGAGCATAATGTTATGTAGAAAAATATAGGCTTGTTTAAAATAACCTTGCGGTTTACTTTAATTACATAAATGTATATTTTTCTTATCTTTACAACTATGCTAAGTTAGCTACTTTACGACTAAATCGTTATCTTTGTAATCGTTACATTTAGTGTCTTTGCTCTGCGTAATAATACCACAATAAGTTTAATAAAAAATAAAAACATATCTTCGTGTCTATGGACAGATTTTCGAAACAAAAACTATTACAGGCCGGATTAGGACACCCCAGGAATGTTTCTTTTTTATTACAATTGGATTAATACTCACAGAATAGACAATAAATGTATTTTTTTTAATATATATACTTGTTAACTTACCTTTAAAACTGTAGGCATGGATGGCTATCGTTTATTCTGAGTAGCTTGAAGATGTTTATTTTTGGTAGTAAAATTAAATTGGTCTGTCGTTGCATTTTGTGTTTAATTAATAATTTACATGTTTGTTTACATTTTTTTGAAATTTACTTTATGTAATTCTGTCATTACTTTAGTTCTGCCATTTTGAGGAATGAAGTTGTGATTTCGTTTTAATATTTTGACAGTTAAATTCTAAAATAAGTATAAGGTTCATTAGTTACTGCTTAGACGTTCGTAAGAATTGAATAACGATTGCTTAGAAATAGAATACATATCTAATTATATTTACTGTGAATTTCCACTACTTAAAAAAAAACGTTATATTTCTACTTTGCAATAGAAATATAAGTATATAGATTGTAATAACTCTGTCGGATCGGAACATCGTACGAATCACTGCGCAGAACATACTGTACGTTCAGCAGGGTGTACAGGGGTGGGGGGAGGTCACTGCGCAGATGACCTTGAACCGCCAAGATGTTTGAAAATACATACAATACACCTTTACGTAGTCTTTAGCAGTGGATGTCTATGGTTAGAACGTCAGACTATACTTGTGGAGAAACAATTGAAAGCTGCGTGCACGCACCTGATATTTGAAGAACCAGAGATACCCATAATATAGTTATCTGCGTTGGAAACTTTATCTACACTACTCTTGTACAATAATATGAGAAGAGTTCGATTACAAAAGAGCGACGTGTACAGAACACATAGAAAATACGTCTTATTGTTTTTAATAAGCAAACTGAACACAATCATAACTTTGTTGCTAGTTGTACAAAAAATGCCGCATGTTCCGATTTGTAATGCTCTGGAGCTATGCGGTATGCACGCATTTGCATGGAAATGCAAGTTATATGTTATTGTAATCGCTTTATACTTTAGATTGACTTGATGATATGCATGCAATGGGAATTTACTTGAATATGATTTTCTATTTTAATATGGGTAACCTATAAACGAGACTCTATGTCTATGGTACTCTAAAGAATAGAATTTGAAAGAAATATCTTTTTTTTTTTAATTCTACAGGATTCTACAATGGAACGGACGTAACGTGCATACTTGTTCGCAATAAAAATTTACCCACCAAACAAAAAACATCAAACAAACGACCGACGCTTCTTTAACTACGACTATCAAGTATTGAGTAAATAAATTCGTATTTAATCATACAGATATAGTAAGGTTTATAAAACTAGTTCCGTTCAGTAGACATAATACTTGAAACTAGCTTCAATGTCATCGCCATAATACCACAAAAACATAGCCTTAGCCACCTTAGTTTAAGTTAGGACGTATTTTGAAGATATTATGCTTAGTAGGATAGAGATGAAAAAGTTTTGTAAACTTATTCTTCTTTTTGTTTTTCTTCTTTTGTTTCTTAGGGTTTTGTCTTATTTGACAAACGAAAAAAGGTTTTAATGCCTCAAGTATCAGATGAACATGCGTAGATTTTTTTTACGTGGATAAGGCTAAAGAACTGTGGCAGGTGAGCCACGGAAATAAATGATCTCTGCCTACTACTTTGGTACATCGTCAAGATCATTTCGTTGTTATTATAGTCTCGAAGTCGATATGTCGATATGTATTATATTTTAAATAATAGTTTACTTATTTTTTTCTTCTGTTAATGTAAACAATTTTTAATAATTCTACCGTCTGAAATAGCAAAAAGTGTAAATTAAATTAATTGTATGTAGACTGTAAATTTTAACATTCGAATTATGGTGTTTTTTTTTAATTTCATCTATTTTACTACATAGACAAGTGAGACCAGTGGTGTCATGTATTATTTTGAAAACGTGGTTTTAAAGTTTAATCGAAGACAATATTTTTAGATTTAATTTTTTCTACAAAATACTTTGGGTAAAGGGATAATGAGAACATGAATCATAACCGCCTTGAGTTTTGTCTTAACTTGTATATCAGTTTTTTTTTAGTTATATTGCCAAGGACGTGATTTTCTCAAAATATGTCCAAGATTAGATGGACGGAACAAAATGTTTACATCGCAGTCTCTAACAAACTTGGCCGCCGAAATATAAAAAATAAAATAAAAAGCAATATTACCACATCGTAAAATGATTTATTCATTTGAATATACCTTAAGCATTATAAGTAGACATGTAAGCGAGAAACAAAGGTCACGGAGTGCGACAGCTGTTTCATTAATTCGCCAAACGTTTAATATTAAGAAAATTTATAAAGAGGGAGTAAAGCACATGGCGGTCTATCAAAACAACAAAGCCGATTGGTGTGGTGACGTTCCACCCCGGTGATATGTACGTCGTACTACCTAAATGCCTTATGTACACCGCTAGTTACTACTTCATGACTACTCCGAGCTCAGTGTGTACTGCAATGCAACGGAAAATATGCGTGTTTACCAAAGTCGTTTCGGTAGAACGGTGTCGTGTGTTGCGTCACGTTTAAGGAAATTGATAGTGCGCCGAGGTCGACGTGACTAGCATTATCGTGTACTATATATTGTAATTTCTGATAAATGTTATTTAAATACTTATTATTTCTAAGTTAAAGTGTGTTAAACATGATGAAAGTTCCATTTTCCGTGTTCGATACTCCCCTTGGATGCCCGACCGATGTCCGACGCCACGACACAGCGCGCGTCCTACATAACCTTGTTATCGCAAGTAAGTTTTTTATACTTTTTTATTGCGTGTTAATCATGTTTCTATGGCCTAGTGTCTTATAAATAATATTTTTATATTAAAGGCAAGTTGTAATAAACCTTAAATAAGTATTCTAAATGTTAAAATATGGTTAAAAACTCAGTTTCGAATAATAATATCGAACGTCATTGCGAAGTATACAGTCGACAAGATGGCGGCGAGTGGGGAGAGGGCGCCCAGTTGGCCAGGTGCTGCCGCCGCGTCGAGTTCGGCGCTATAGCTAACTAAATAGGTACGCAGAGTGTTGTACATTTAGAACGTTCACAATGGCTACCGCGAAAGACACGTCTACTTTCTTTCTGGAGGCAGATTCAAAACAATTTGACAGTGTTTTAAAGTTATACCCACAAGCGATCAAACTAAAAGCTGAACAGAAAACAAAGAAACCAGAGGAGCTTATAAAATTGGACAATTGGTAAGTGCGAACGTCTTTCAGTGGAGAAAATGCGGCCGTGGCGTGTCAATGAACTTGTATTGTGTGTGTATCCGTGCAAACTGATTTGATAGCTACCTCCCTCGCGGACTGCATCTCTAGTCCGCGGACGGCTCATTAAAATCACTGCGTCACGTGGGATCGATGTCAAATTGACACTATCGTTTTTCCTGAAACCAGTGTGGGGGAAAATATCACCGCGCTTAGGCGTTATAAAATGGTGGCTGTCCTTTACGTATCATCGCTCGTAAATGCTTTTAGTTTGGGATGCATATGAATATTTCTTCTCTAATTCTGTTGATACTTTGATTAGAGGACTCTAGATAACATACTTAAAATATTATTGTATTTGCAACTACTTGTAGCTAGTATGAAATACACATCGCTTTGTTTAAATGCTGTTCTCACATCCGTTCAAAATGGTGACTTGCCTTTTATAAAGTAATATTTTGCGTTCATTTAACTGTTTTAAATGATATTTAATTGAACATTGGCAATATTAACAGTTAATAAATGATATAAGCTTTTAAACAGATATTACAAAAATACAAATTATGAGTCATCAAGTTTTAACAATAAGTCTAAAATTACATCTTTAACTTTATTAATCATTTTGACATATTTTTGCAACACCTTAATGTAATTATTTCAATAATAATTTTGATTACTTAATTAACATTTTTTTTATTTCATAAATAGGTACCTTAATTATTTTTTAAATAATTTAAGCTGACAATAACAATGGTCATTATTTCTTATAACTAATTCTTTAATTAATTTTCTTTTTAACCTATTAAATGCACAAGGTATTTTTAATTTCAAGTCAATAAAATTTTAAGTACATTTAAATTAATGTACATTTATTTCATGATATAACATTTTTAGAAATAAACTTGGCATTACAGTAACACATTTCTAAAGATCACTAAATAAAACGAAATAGTAAGAAATAAAAATTTTAATGAACACTTGTAAAACATTTATAGATTTTTTTCCCTTTGTGTCACTCTGTAAGATATAAAACTTAATTATTAAGTTAAATTTTTAATATTAAGCTCATTACAATTTATAGCTGAATTAATGTCCTGTAGGTGGCTAGTATGTGTCCATGCAATAAACATCTACATGTTATAGTAATTAAAATAAATTAACAATTGTAAGTCAATGAAGAGAATCTAATATTTAAATATTTTTTTTATTGTTGATGAAATTTCTTTTTACTCTAAATACTTAACACATTTATAAATGAATACTGGCACAAAATACAAAATTAAAGGTTATTTTTTCCAAAGTTATTTTATAGCTAAAACTTACTACATTTTAAGACATCTTAATTACAATTACATTAACATACTGTAATAAAACTATTTATAGGAATAATTATTTATGTTTCTCACACAATGGTTCATCAAATAGCTTGCATTTTCCTATTTATGCATAACAAAACAAACAGCTTTCATAGCAGGGCAATAAATACATATTTGTGTAGTCTATGAATTTATATGATAAATATTCAACAGTATGATCAGGCATTGTTTACCTATTGCTGAAGATAGGTCTAAAAAATGTTTTGAAAGTACATTATTAGTTTTATAGACAAGGTTCATATGCAAAAAAAGTTATTCATATATTTTTATTTCAAATATGTGTTACTTGTTGTACATGATGTTTAGAGACAAGAAAACATTATTAAAATAAATTGATTACAATTTTAACTGTCATTAATTTTGGATAGGCTTAGTTGCACAACCAATGTAAAGATGAAAAAAGCCTTAAAATTTACTAAGACAAGTGTTGTTCTATTGTAAGTCATTAAGGGTCTTTTTTAAAATCAGTATCGAATTATGTTGGTTACTAAGAAAATTGTTATGAAATTTGTAATGTTTTTATTTATATAATTTCAATTTCTATATTTCCAGGTATCAAAATGAATTACCAAAGAAAATCAAATCCAGGGGGAAAGATGCTCACATGATACATGAAGAATTGGTGCAACTCATGAAATGGAAACAAGCGGTTAGTATAATAATATATTCAAAACATTATAACATTAGCACTCTTTGTCTCGCATACATTGTGCTACAACAATCACACATTTACAGAAACATGTAATAAATTACATATCTGCACAAGTAATTATATTTATAGTCATACTAGTATATTGGCAAGTTAATTCAGATGCACTAGCTGACTAGATCTAGTATTATTTAATTTTTTTTTATACGAGAAGGGATCAAACAAGCAATTAATATATATTTTTTTTATACTATTTTTTAAGTGTAAACTTTTTAACTTTATAACTATTAAACATTAGGGTTGGGTAAATGAGAAAACACGTTTAAGTGAGAAAGTGACAAAAAATAACAAGCTAATAGCAGGAAACGGTTGCCATGGTAACAACTAAAATTCCACAGATCCTTTAAACATATAGCTTTGAAATTTGCTTCTATGTCTTATTTAATTGTATGCAGGTGAATCCGCTTGATTACAGCTAGTAATATAATAAAACTAAGTAAGTATTCATCTGTTGCAGAGGGGAAGGTTTTATCCACAGCTGTCATACCTAATCAAAGTGAACACACCAAGGGCGGTGATGCAGGAAACAAAGAAAGCATTCAAAAAGCTGCCCAACATTGAATCAGCAATGACAGCTCTTAGCAACTTGAAGGGAGTAGGTACTGCCACCGCGTCAGCACTATTAGCAGCAGCCAGTCCAGAAATAGCTCCCTTCATGGCTGATGAATGCATACAAGCTATACCGGAGATGGAAGGGAGCGATTTCACTGCCAAGGAATACCTCAACTTTGTTAAACATATTAGAAACGTCTGTGATAGATTAAATAAGGTAAGGATTTTCATATGATTCTAAAAAATATATAATTATATATTGTATCAATTATTTGCATTTAATAATATGTCATGGAGATATGACATATTGACCTAGTTTTGGTCTCTAACCACAAGTTCCGCAGTAGACATTGATTGAGGACAATGCTAAAACTGTCGATCTTAAAATAAGAAATATGTGGTATAAATTGTATTCTTTATTAAAACTGTATTGTACAAATATAATACTATGTTTAATTTGCATAAAAAATCCTTGTAAAGGTTTATTTACACAAGAACGTATTCATTTTGCTTAGTATACAAAAGTGTGAGCCACCACCGAATTAGTTTTAAGTTAGTGTGTCGACTTGTGAAATAGGAAGTTCTGAGTCACGGTGATATACCATATCTAGGTCACTGGTACAAATCTCTGAATATATTATTGGTCATCAAAAAATATGCAGATCTTTCCACTCTAATATTTGTTTAAGTCAGTACCTTTACAGTGGTAATTTTGTGTTATAGATTGATGTATTAAATTAACCTACACTATATAGTTAACATTTTCATGATTAATTAACACTTTTGGTGCCTTCAATTTACCCTTCCAGTTCATGTTAACATGAAACATGGGAGTGTGTGACTGTTATTGAAATGGTTAACCACACAATACTGTAGTGGTTTCATTTGACTGTTTTTATGAACTAAACTTAAGTGTACTTATAGAGTATATAAACACATTCCAAAATGACATTCTTTACATTGTGAATCTATGAATCTACATGTTAAGGAAGTACCCAATTTGCAAGTATATAATTAGTATGTTGACTGCCCAGGAATTGATATTAAAATGCGGAGATTGTAGTACCACTAAAACGTCAAATAAATTTTGTATATTTTCCTAGGAACAAAACGGATGCGGCAAGAAATGGTCTCCACACATGGTGGAGCTGGCGCTATGGACGCACAATATAGTTTCAGACCTGCAGCCGCAGCTGCTGGGCAAGGAGCCCGCGCTGCCCGTGCCCGCCAACGGCGGCTCGCCCCTGCCCAGCGACGAGAGCAACCTCGAGCCCCCCGCCACCAACGGCAATGGTAACATATACAACCATACATACATTTTACTAATATTAGAAATACTGAAGTTTAGAAGGATGGTTCATAGCAGGTAACTCCAAAACAGTTCTGATTGAAATTTGGATTTGTTTTGGATCTGTTTGGATTAGCATATATGGTTAATTAATAATTCTTAACTCGTTTATTGATCTTTTAGTACTGACAAATGTACCAAGTATATTTGTGAAAAAAACTAAAAAAAAGATTATAAAGCCAAACCCGAAAACCTTTTTCTAATAAAACTATCATAAACTTAACAATTGCCTTAAGGTGGTCCACAAAAAGTACGGTTATTTCTCAGTAGTGAATTTTGCCAGAGTTTGAATAACAATGCGTTGCGCGCCGCGTAGACAAAGCGGCCTCGCTAACAATGGCCGAGCCTCTCATTACCTGCGCCCGCGTCTGACTACGGAATACAAATTGTCTTGTATTACCCCGTCTACTTTAGTCGACACATTTTTTTTTTACTTTGGAAGTTTACCTTTATCATACTTTTTTAAAGACTTTAACTTCATAAGTTACAATTTTATTCTAACTAGCTTTTGCCCACGACTTATCGAGAAATAAAATAAAACTTGGCATCATGTGACCTATTCACTGCACCTATTGACTAAAGATCTGTTTCTTTGTTTTTGAATTACCGGCTAACAAATATACATTCCTTTAAATATTTTGCTTTTAAAACATTTGTATTGAGTATGATTTCATTGTATCTGATACTTGTTTGGTTGTTATTGTGTTCTATTAATGGTGTGTATAATTTTTTGTTGCAGGTAAACTAGTTGAGTCGGTGAACGAGGACACGACGACGTCGTGCACGGAGGACTCCATGGACGCCAAGGCCGCGTCCCCGGGCACGCCCGCCTCGCCCTCCGACAACTCGGACTCCGCCGTCAGCACGCCGCGCGCCAAACGGTAACACTCATTTATTTATATAGATTCAGATTATTTACACTGTAAATTATTTTTAATGTTATTTAACTGTATGAAAGTATGGTAATGTTATGCTAAGACACGATGAGCACATAAATAAGAGGTGATGGGATTAAATGTGGATGGCTATAAAGGTACAGGAAGACCGCAGTTGTCGGTGGACTGCGTGAACGGGGATTTGCATGGGAAGTGTGACAAAGATTTGTGGAAGAGTGCATACTGTGCTGACCCTCCGTAGGAAAAGGGCACGTTGATGACGATGATTTAACTGTTTGAATGTTTCGTTGTAGACAAATAGAAGAAGCTAGTTCAGCGGAGGAGAACTCGTTGGGCGAGGCGCCGGCCGCGGAGGCGCCGCCGCTCGCCAAGAAGCTGCGGGAGGCCACACACTGACACGCCCGCACGCCGCACGTGCGAATATAAATAGCTTTCTAGACTAAAACGTATTGTACCTAGGTAATTTATTTTTCAATTCCGTTTAATTATAAAAAAAAAAACAATTAGTGTTAAGTTGTAAGAGTACCGGTTTTTGTAAGTTTTATAGGGTATTCAATTTGGTATGTTTGGACGGACTCGGCGAGTGTTTTTGGAAATTGTACAATATGTGTACAGCGACGGGATGAATTTTAATTAGCTGATGTTCAATGACAGAGTGAAATTCATTTTTTTATACGCATATTTTTTAAATGATGTAATGAAATTGAAAATGAATTATATGGAATTAATCAAACTATATTAAAGGCAGGCTACGTGAATCATTTAAGACTACCAATTATTAATATCTCATACTATAAGTTATTTTATAAAGTACTCTCGACTATCGTTACAAAAATCTTTATTGACTTCAATATAATTTGATTTATTCCCATTGGAATGAATAAAAACCACCATTTTAATTTTAAATGTAGGCTAATTTTTTAAAGTAATGAAATCGAATTTTAACATCACTAACTACCTGATAGAATATAAACTGTCAAGTTACAGCGGCTGATTAAAGTCCGACTCTAGTGTTAGGTTACGTGTAGATTTGTTTGGTTCGCGGCACATATACAAAGAGGAGATAGTCACCACTACCCAAGGTGTATTCTAGAACGGAAATATGCGTTCAAGTTTGAAGAATTCGAGTGGGTTTCCATTGACGAAGCACTTGTATAAAAGACTACATAATATAAGTGTGACAACGTGCAGTTAAATTATATTTTATGTACATCACATTTTAACAGACTGATACATACCATCACAATGTGTTAATATTTGAAAAATGTTTATTTTTAATCCATTTAATGTTTTTTTATTGTATAGTATGTATAAGTGACGTCATAACTTCGCGATTCTCTCCTGTGATGTCCGGATCGTTACAATGTTAAATCTGACAGGCCCGTTTTCAGCGAAAGACAAACAAATGATAGTTTAAAAGTTAAATAATCGATAAAGTCATAAAATTTAGAACCTTGTGATAATTGTATTTTTGTGGATCATATTAACGGCGCTGAAAATGTGTCTGTCATTTAGTGACGACTCTAGGTAGGTAACGTCCAATCTCCTCTGGGTATATGCTCCGTACTTAGGACGTTCGCATCCCGAGTGACATTCCAGTAATTGTTAGCTGACGCGGGGCGGCGGGCGCGGGGCGGGCAGGGGACGCGCCTCGCCGTCTCGTATCCGGACCAGATGCCTTGGAGATTCACTCACATTGCCTTATGACACAGTCTGCCCGCAGAGTTTATATGCAACAAGATAATACAAAGGTCGTGTTACCCGGGCGCCGGGCACACGGGCCCACAATGTAGTTTTTAATGAACAAATATAAGATATTAATTTTATAATGTCGCATTTTTAATTATACCAAAACCTTTTTATTTCATAAATGTATTTTTTGATTTCTCATTGCCACTACACTCAGAACTATAAAATGACTACTGAGGGAGTCATTATTAAACGACTAAATGCGACAGGAAGTGTCGTATACTTTTAGGAGGGACGAAAAAATGCACCGAGGAATATTCTTAGAACATATTTCTTAAAATTACATTCATACAACACTAGTGCTGTGCTTCAACGTCTTGTAAGTGTGAGTATAGTGTGGCGACCCGGTTGCCGGCAGCCATACGGCCCGCGAAGTCCGGGCGCCGCGCCGGGCGGGGCGCGCCCAGCAGGGCCTCCAGCGCGTTGCGCGGCGCCCACACGTCGCCCGCGCCGCCGCCCGCACCCGCGCCTCCGCCCGCGCCCACCGGCGACAGAGGCGAGTCCGTTGTCGCCCGGATCACTGACGCCCTCGACTCGCCTAAGTAACATAGTTGAAGAGTTTAGCTTAATTAAAAAAAAATCTTTGAATCCATTTAAAATCCCTTGACTTAAACTATACATAATTAATAGTTATTGAGGTCTTTCCCCTTCAATAAGCTTATAGTCCATCCACCTCTAAAGTAATGCACGTGTATATACCGTCCGCGCTGTGGTTGTGTCCGCGGCACTCGAGCAGCGTGCGCAGCAGCGCGCGGTGCGCGGGCGAGGCGGCGTGCGCGCGCACCAGCGCCTCCAGCTCGCCCCACACCTGCCGCCACTGCTCCTCGCGGCGCCCGCACCACTTTAAACTGCACCACAAAACACATCACATCTGTAGTATATAAGTTAACAAATACCTTTGTTAGGGAACAACGCGCGTGTCGCTGTACAAAACAAAATTCAATACATTCTGGCGCATACAGGGCGCTGGGCAGTGCGTAAATGACCCAACGTCACGTGGTTCTATGGTGACATACCGCACGTTGGAGGGCAGCGGCGCGGCGGGTGACTCGTGGCGCGCCTCCATGCCGAGCAGCGACAGCAGCACGCCGCGGCACGCCTCCGCCTCCGTCTCTGACAGCGTCTCCTGCACCACCAGCCGGCTCAGCGGCTCCACCACCTGCACACATAATTATCCCTCGAGTGTCAACTATTTTTGTGTTATCAAATGTAGTCAAATATTTTTCTTTTTATAAAAATCACGTATTAAAATCAATTCAATGCATACAGCTATTTTAATCAGTATTGAAAAAGAAATAATTTAACATGGTCGTATTCGGACTGAATGTCGACTTATAGTAAGTGGTATGAATTTAATCGAAACGAAGAGTATAACTCACGGAGCCTAGGTTAAATATGATGGTTGAGGAGATGGTGAGCGGCCAATAGGTGGTGTGCCGCTGCAGGCGGGCGCGCGCGCGTCCATTGGCGCCCGCGCCCCGCAACGGCACCAGCTTGTTCTGCTGCATCACGCTTCCGAACTCTTTTATCCTACAAATATAATAAAAATTCACAATGCGTAATCCGAGCTCTATTACATAAGCAAAATCGATAAATAATATTGTTAGGAATTTATAATTTAGGAAGTATTTAAAAAAAATAATTTAGAAATAAGAGTGTTGTGTTGGCAACACCAAGAGTTTTAGTAACATGGGATTTTAGAATGACAACACCAATGGAGAACAGCGTTGTGGGTAGCCTTAGAAGCTTTTATAAGCCAATCCGGTAACAACAACGAAGTAATAGCCCGAGCTGAGGTTCCTGAGGAAGCCCTCGAGCTTCATTACTCATAATCGAGGTTTAGGCTAAGCGCCCTCTGCGCCCGGCCACCTTAAGCCCGGTGAAACTACCACCGTCTAGGGTGCCTTGAATTATGTTCTATGAGCCAGTAAACGAGAGCAACACTTTTCGTGCAATGTTCATGAATCACAATTCTCTGAATGACACTCTTGGCATACAGTCTTTGAGTAGTATCCTTGGCTTTTTATTTAATGTTTGTTTGCGAGTTAAATTAATTATTTGGCCATCTGCTATTTTGACATTTAAAATAACTGCGATTCTAATATCTAACAATATTGTTTTTGAAGCATACCAATAGTCGGTGACGCGTCCGCCGGCGCCCTCCGAGAGCGCGGGCGGGTCGTCGTAG
>JAODUI010000002.1:5290992-5317381 GCA_027563995.1 Papilio gigon
GTTACCAACTTTCGATTCACGCACGTCCGATTTGATTTATTTCTTTCATGTTCACATCGCTGTTGCTCCGCGCGCCCGGCTAACATGAATCACACGCCTGCCCCGGACAGGCAGCAGCAAGACTCCAATGTGAATCAGGTTGAGGAGATGGAGACACAAGAAGGTTAGTTAATATGATTCTTACTTTAGTTAAGTTCTTTTGGTAATTCGCAATTTCAATTGTCATTCGCGAAAATCATAGCGATATAGTATACATACATAGTTATTAGTTACTTAGCATTTTTTGTGTTTGTTTCGCAAATTTCCTATACACTTAACCTCAATTTTACCAATTACCTAAATGAGATTTTATATTTTGTTTGCTGTAGTCATGATAGATTTCATTATCTGACTAAATAACTTCTATGATAACAACTAATCTTGTGCAATTTCTTTGTTATGAAGTTGTCAATGTATGCAAAATCTATATATAGTCTGCTTTGTTTTAGATGGCCATGTTAAACTTGTCCAAACACAAATATAACTGATTGTTTATGTTGTTACAATAAAATTAACATTACAGAAAATATAACAACTTTAAAAATAGCTACTTATAGTCTGAAATAATTATAATAAGGAATCATTGTTTATTACACATTTTAATGATTGTGGTTGAATAAAATTACATTTTATTGCATATTCAGTAAACCCTGAAGAATTTGAATGTCAATAAAATCAGTAACTTAGACTAATTAGCAGTTGTTTAGTTTTATTTACCTTTTATGATGTTCAAGCACTGTAGCTGTATTATTTTTACAGTGTTTAATGAAATAACATTACATACAGTCTTGTATTTGTTATAATGTTTGTATAAAAACTTTTTTGTAGTCCATTTACCATAAACAAGTTTAAATCAAACTGGCTGTCACAATGAAAAGTATTTTCATTATCACATGTCATATTTTCAAAATGAATGTCATGAAAACAATAGACATATTCTGTTCCTAAGTGAGGTCTTTTCTTTATTTGCATTACAGGACTATTTAATGAACATAGTGCTTTGTAAAATGTGATATATAAATGTTACAAAATTATATTAAGTTTATCCTTGAAATTGCTACATTTATAAAAATAACTTAATTTATTAGAAAGGAGAAAAGAAAGATAAGAAAATGTATGATGCATAAGTAAGTTTGTTAGCTGATAGCTAAATGTTTGTTAGATAATTTTTAGCTATGATTAGGGTACAGCTATATTACAAGTTACTCTCTGAAGAGCATGCATGAATATATGGAGAATGTGAGGGGAAAAAAATCGTGAAAGTTAAAAATAAGGATATATGTCCTGTGTGTCAGCTGATATGCGTTCCCAACAATAGTGCGGTAGTGAACCACGCAGGACCAGTGCAGATTACTTGACTTCACACACATCTTTGAATTTCCTCATAGATTTCTTTGTGCAGTGTTTCTTCATTATATCAATAAACCATGTTAATTATTTCAGTGGAGACCGTAGAAACAGCTACTGAGAAGATCTGGGATGAAGAGTTTGTTAAGGATTCAAATGGTGAAGTTGTCATGGGGGAAGTGATCAAGAATCCAGAGACTGCAACTGCAGAATTTCCGGTAATTTTTTTCTATACCTATTTTGACCTTTATCGGTGAAGGCAAAGACCCACTTTGGATTGTTGCATCACAGAAGTTAGTTTTTTTTTGTTTTGTATCTTCTATGTCATTTTAATACCAAAATTGATTATGCTAGAAACATTAAATTGTCTTTACTGCGAAAGTACCTGTGGAGAAATAAATACACAATGAACGATAGGTTTCACAAAATATTTTACAGGCAGTGGAAACCTACAAGTTAATGATTCTATTATAGGTGTAAATGTAGATTCACATTTTTTTGTTTATTGCTAATGCCTGTACACAAGGAAATCAATTATTGATATAAATGGGAAAAATAATAATGTAGTGTGAAGATAAAGTATTAATCAATTTAAGAAGAATAACCATTTACGTGGTTTCTCAGTTTAGTTTTTTAATACAAATTTATTTCCTACTAGTACATTAAAAAAAATATCAGATGTTTACATAGCTTATTTATTTAAAATAGTTTATTTGTAAGAAATTAAATAAACTTACCTTCCTGCTTTTTATTTTTTTTTATAAATACTGGAACATGTTTTGTTAGTAATGTCACAAATAACTTGTAGATGTTCATCATATCTATTTATAGACTGGCTTCAATTGGATAAAGTGTTTATTGATTTACAACCACCTGTTCACATGACCAGTCTGTTAGTGTTTTATGTCATGTGTGCCATGCTCAACTTGAACTGGCCAATTAATATGTTAAAATAAACAAGTGAAATTAGTGTATTGTGTTTTTAGGTTATGTACATAAGTGCTAATATTCTTATTTTATTAATAGTGATTGAGTGGTACTTATCTTGGTAGTACATATATATACGTTTTTTCTTAGGAACTAGACAAACTTGTAAAAATAAATCATCTTTAATAATGAGAACTTTGGAAATTACCTTGTTACAAATAAGCTTAGGTTGAAAGGTGACTTCACTTTACATCTAACCTTGCTGTTGGATAATAAAATAGTGATATAACATATTTAATATTTTATCAGCTATTTGTGCAGTTTTTATGTCTAGATTGAATATTCCTAGAAAATAGTAATAGACTATTTTAATAAGCAGTCTCTACTGATTTATTATAGTAAGTGACAATAAGTATGAAATATTATAAAATAATATAAAATGTAATAGATTGTAGTGTTCATATGCAGTCTTTGTTTCCTTTAGCTTACTGGCCTTGATGCCGAAATGGAGGATGACGAGGCTAGGTCGGAGGCGACGTTCCGTTTCACAGTACAAAACTTGAGGAGTCTTAAAGACTCTGTTCTATCACCGCCGTGCTACGTCCGCAACCTGCCATGGAAGATCATGGTGATGCCCCGACAAGCACCTTCCCCAGATCGCCAGCAGCAGAAATCATTGGGTTTCTTCCTCCAATGTAATGGAGAGAGTGAGTCATCAAGCTGGTCCTGTTATGCAATGGCCGAACTGAGACTCATCTCTCAGAAACCTGACACTGAACCGTTTTACAGAAAAATTCAACATCTGTTTTACAGGTTTGTGTGATATTTTTTTAATTTCTTATTTGTGTTCATTTTTTTTTACTTAAAATTTAGTTTACTATGAACAGAATTCTAATTGGTTGTGTAAAGTCTATTAGCCACTTAAAGATCGCGTTTGATTTTCTTGTTTTTTTTTTATTTAGATGTACATTGAATGGGTGAAGGGATTGTATTATAATAGATGGCTTTGTTACATACTGCATACTTTGTATGGCTTGATGGCTACATTGTGTTGATATCATAAGAATACATATTATAGTATTAATATGTTTTTATTATGTAACATTCTAATTAAGTAGATCAATACTTTTGGAGTTTTTGTTGCCACTAAAAGATGTTATCACATTCACCTTCTCCCGACAAGCATAGCTAGGATACATAAAAGTTGAATCACATATTTTATAATTTCTTTGCAGTAAGGAGAATGATTGGGGTTTCTCCCACTTCATGTCTTGGAATGATGTTCTGGACCCAGAGAAGGGATACATCAAGGATGACTCTATAACTCTTGAAGTGCATGTCACTGCGGAAGCCCCGCATGGCGTATCCTGGGATTCCAAGAAGCATACTGGATATGTTGGTGGGTGAATTATGTATTGCTAAGGTCATATTTTAGATGTTGAATTCAAGAGTGAATTGTCTTTATCATCATCATCAGTCTTTGTCTGCTCCTGCTAGAACCTAGACCCTAATGCCTTCCACAATTTAGAGGTAGAGGTCCTTAATTTAATCATGTTATTTTTTTTCAGGTTTGAAGAATCAAGGTGCAACATGCTACATGAACTCTTTACTCCAAACTCTGTATTTCACAAATCAATTGCGCAAGGCTGTGTACAAAATGCCAACCGAATCTGACGATAGTACAAGGTGATTAAAACAATTCTAAGATTCAATTTCAGTGCCTTCCATCTATACCAGAAATGTTGTTTTGTTTTTAAAGGGTTTCTACCTTGATTTTTTTTTTGTTAGACAGGTTTCACTGATTAATTATTAAACAGTAAAAGAAATTTTTTCGGTTAAAAAATATTAGTGTTAAAATTGTTAATGAATTTCAGGTCCGTTGCCTTGGCACTACAAAGAGTGTTCTATGAGTTACAATTTTCGGATAAACCAGTAGGAACAAAGAAGTTGACTAAGAGCTTTGGCTGGGAAACACTTGACTCCTTTATGCAGCACGATGTTCAAGAGTTTTTGAGGGTGAGCATATAATAAAATTTTTCAATTCATTTTGAACTTTCAATTTTGGAATACAATTTTTTAAATTACATTTTAACTGTACTTTTCAAATATTTTTTGTTATTTTAGGTTCTTCTAGATAAACTGGAGAGTAAAATGAAGGGGACATGCGTTGAGGGGACGGTACCTCGGCTGTTTGAGGGCAAAATGACTTCGTATATCAAGTGTAAGAATGTTAATGTGTCGAGCACGCGCGTCGAGACATTCTACGACATACAACTGAATATCAAGGGAAAGAAGAATAGTACGTTTCATTGATTTTTATTTTTGATGGCTTCTGCTCATTTTAGTATATAACCCGAGCTATTTTTAAGCTTAAATATATTAGAATCTTGTAATTTTGATAGTTCATTTGCGATTTTTCTATGGGTAAAGAAGCCATTTGCCTTTTTGTATCACTTCCTCTTTTCTCTGTTTCCTTTCTGCCGATTAATGGTAGGCAGTGCATCTATTGTTATTAATAACTATGTGTTTAAAGTCACTACTTTAGAGAATTCAGGTCTGCGCTCCCTCCTTTGCCACGAAATAGCATAAATGTGCTAATATATTTGTAATGTTTACAGTTGATGAGTCGTTCAATGACTACATCAGTACGGAGACATTGGACGGCGAGAACAAATATGACGCGGGCGAGCACGGGCTGCAAGAGGCGGAGAAGGGAGTTATATTTGCATCGTTCCCACCGGTACTGCATTTACACCTCATGAGGTTCCAGTACGACCCCATCACTGATAGCTCTGTCAAGTTTAACGACAGGCAAGTATCACTATCATATGTACTAGTCTTTATTATGCAGGTCTAAAACTAACTAAATAAATTTTTCTAGGTTCGAATTCTACGAGCATATAAACCTGGACGCGTACCTGCAGGAGAAGCCGGAGACACCCGCGGACTACACCCTGCACGCGGTGCTCGTGCACTCGGGCGACAATCACGGCGGGCATTACGTCGTCTTCATCAATCCTAAGGGCGATGGCAAGGTGATTGACAATTACTTATATAAGTAAGGGCTTAAGAAGAATGTCATCGGAATTGTGGCGTTGTTAGTTGACTAAAGCCTAGGCATCCCAAATTTGTGAATTCAATTATGGTTTCTTGTAGCCTTGATGACTGAACCGATTTTGACGATTGGTGTGTCAATCGAGTTTATTATTTTAATTTGATTAGATATGGTTTTACCACACATGAAATATTATGTTTGGTTTTCGAGTTTCATTAAATTTTTTTTGTGTGTCAGTGGTGCAAGTTCGACGACGACGTGGTATCGCGCTGCACGAAGCAGGAGGCCATCGAGTACAACTACGGCGGCCACGACGAGGACATGACGCTCACCGTGCGCCACTGCACCAACGCCTACATGTTGGTCTATATACGGTTAGTAATAATTACTTATTAATAAGAAAAAAAAATCAGATTTCTTCCGGAGTTATAGAGTTGTAACATATAGGGGGTTGAGCAATTATTTATGGTGAAAAATAAGTCGTAAAAGTTTATCAACTTAATGTGGTATTTTTACAGCGATTCACAACTGAAGACCGTGCTGCAAGAAGTTACCCAAGCTGACATACCCACAGAGCTCAGTGAGAGGTTGGCTGAAGAAAAGAGAATTGAAACTGTGAGTAGTAAACCAAACTTTAAAACACCTAAGAATCCAACTACTGATGACTTGGAAACTGTTAAACCATAAAACTACATTGTTACAGATACGCCGCAAAGAGCGTAACGAAGCCCACCTTTATATGAACGTGAACGTGGTCTTGGAGGAAGCGTTCGACGGCTACCAAGGCAACGACCTGTACGACCCGGAGCGCGCGCACTGCCGCGTGTTCCGCGTGCGCAAGCAGGCCACCGTCGCCGAGCTCATGGATATGCTGGCTGAGAGCTTCCGATACCCGCTCAAGCATATACGTCCCTGGCCCTTCAGCGCGCGGTCCAATCAGGTAACTAAGACGAACTACTCACATATGAACTCGCTCTCGCCCGTGACTTTGTTCGCGCGGAAATGTAAAGCATTATAGAAATTACAGATTTTTAAGGTGAATAGCATACGATAACTTGTGTCAAATAAGTCTTCTTAAACTTAATTTAACATTCGGACATAAAAAACGATTAATTTTCCATAGACATGCAGACCGACTTGCTTGGACATCGTGAACGATCAGATGAAGACCGTGTCGGACGTGTCTGAGAACATGAACCCGTGGAATATATTCCTGGAGATGCTCCCCCCCGACTCCGGCTTCAGTTCCCTGCCGCCCTTCGACAAGGAGAACGATGTGGTCCTGTTCTTCAAGTACTACGACCCGAAGCAGAAGCGCATCCACTACTGCGGACATCACTACCTCTCGATTGCCAGCAAGCCAGCTGACCTCATACCAATACTCAATAAACGTGCAGGTATTTGAACTGACCTCTTCTATTTTCTCTCTTTTTCTCTTGCGCTTCATATCTTTTCGTAAACTTGGGACCACTGTTGTCCCTTTTTTAAATCCCCTATCCAGTGTGATACTCTGCAAGGAACTTTTGTGGTCCTGAAATTTTGGTATGGTCCTTCCACGTTTGGTTACCAATATAGATGCCACCACTGTAGTAAGCGAAAATTACTAATTTTTATTAAGCAAAACAATTAATGTGTTAATTATTTTATAAAAATTTCATTTTACTTTAACTTTTGTTATATTTCATTGTTGTTTTGTTCCAAGGTTTCCCGCCTGACACGCCTCTCGTCCTTTATGAAGAGATCAAACCGGACTTCGTGGAGAAGCTGAACAACTACAACGATCCTCTTGAAAAGGTATTATTTATCAGTTTTACCTAGGCAAACTTACTTTATATAATAAGTCAATGATCCGATTTGATGGCGACAATGATGTATTTGATTATGGTTAAACCACTTAAGAAGAAAAATTGAGCCGTGATTTTCTAGAAGACATCGCCTACGCTCTCTTAGTCTACCTGTGAAGTCATAAATAAGAAAGCATGTGAAGAAAAACAGTAAAGTTACAAATAATTTGGATAAATCTCACAAATATTTCAGCTAGAAATTGAACTCAAGACTTAGGACAAATGGTGAACTATTTGATTGATGAAAGGTTTTGAGTTTTCACCCTTCATTAAATAGGACTTGTGTTAGGTTATATTTACTAATATTGTTTTTGTCAGTATTAACGATTATTACATAGTTTACTGGTATAAATACAGGTATGGTAGTATATTTTAGATTTTAATGTTTTCATTTCATCTTGAGTGTTTGTCACTTATAAGATAATTTATTTAAATTAAGCAATTTAAATTTTCATATTAAAAGATAAAAAAAAAACTTTAAAAAATGCCTAATTAATATATTTTGTGTTGTGTTTCACATACCTATAGATTCGCGTATGCTATGGCTATACATCACTAGCTTAGCTTGATTATTACATTATCTATTTATCATCAATTCATCTAAGTCTGAATTTGGTGTCGTACGTAATCGCACAAATGTTTTACTTAGTGTATTAGCGGTATCATTATTTAATGCTTAGTCTTTATAAAGTGGAGACCATTGATCATTTTCACCATTCTTTTTTTGTGGTTATGCGCAAATGATTGATGCATTGTTTATGAATATGTGTGTGCGTGTTAACCCCCTCGGGCTAACCCCCTGCGGGCTCATCCCCTGCGGGCGACCGCCTGTGTCGTGTTCCGCTCGGGTTGAGTCGTGTGCACGCGGCCAGGTATTGGACGAACTGATGGACGGCGACATCATCGTGTTCGAGCGCGCCGACCACCGGCACGACGAGCTCGAGCTGCCCACCTGCCAGGACTACTTCAAGTACATCTTCTACAAGGTCGAGGTGCAGTTTATTGACAAGACGATGCCCAACGATCCCGGGTACGTTACTCAATTATTTTCAGACAACAAAATACAGCAAAGGACCAAACTAGACTTAGCTCAAATAATCTTCGATGGTCGAACGTCTAAAACAAAAGAATGCTACATTAAAGCGAGTTTCTATTATTACACCTGGACTGGACTGGCCAACAAATGTTCGGAGCGCCATATACTGATAAACAATCAAAATGAGATGTTTAAAATGTAGATTTGTTGTTATCTTATATTTGTTGTTGCTGCCAGGTTCACCATGGAGCTGTCGATGCAGATGCGCTACGACCAGATGGCACGCGCAGTCGGCCACCGCCTGAACGTCGACCCATACTTAATACAGTTCTTCAAATGCCAGAAGTAAGTACCCAAACTGATTGATATTAAAAACTTTACTTCACATCACTGTCATAATGCTATAGAAACAGTTGTATACATGGTATAAAAAGCCGGTCTTTTTTTATCATACAGTAAACACATCACTAATCTTCCATACATTATACCTCCTCCACCTCCATATATAGTATTCTATTTTGTTTAAAAATGGATGGACTTTATTTTATCAATTAATACAAAATATATTTCAAACACATGCTACAAGTTACCTACTGATAGACCTATGGTCTCGCAAGACAGTATGGTATATTTGTTATTCCAAGCCATATTGAAAGCATAAATGTTAGTAATTCAAATATAAAAGTTATTTGAACTGTTATGTATTTAATGTATGTTGACAATGCTCATGATATTTGCGTAGGGCTTACGGCACAGCCCGGGCCGTGCACGTATCTACAATGTTAAGTAGTTGCGTCTCGTGTTGCAGCTACAAAGACACCCCGGGACCTCCGCTGAGGTACTCCTACGACGGAATACTGAAGGACTTGCTAGTCTACTGTAAACCAAAGTGCCCCAAGAAACTGTTTTATCAGATTTTATCTATCAAGGTTAACGAGTTGGATAATAAGAAGCAGTTTAAATGTTTATGGGTAAGTTTTACTACCTTTTTTGTTTGACTAATGACTTTAGTTATTACTAAATTATTCTTTTATGCTCCGTTCCTATTGGACTTAGCGTGAAGTTACATAACCTTCTTGGATTTTTTTTAGTCGTTTCATTTCTTTTGTCTGTTCAACAGGTTGGGCCGAATTACAAAGAAGATAAAGAATTAATTCTATATCCCAACAAGGGCGGCAAGGTGGCGGATATCTTAGAGGAGGCCGCTAAGGTTGTGGAAATGTCACCAGATGGCTCTGGCAGGTGCGTATCCACAGAGAAACTATATTTATAGTAGTTTACTAATAATGTGCGCGTGAGTAAAATACCGCTTTCACCAAATAAAAATACGTACATGTCCGATTTGATTTGAAAAATGAGTAAATTATTTCATTTAAACTAAAATTGTGGAATACTACGAGCATGAGTAGGAAAGTGGAATGGTTTCTTGTACTTGTCAAAAGGCTTAAAGGCAGTCATCAAAAGCGCGTTGAAACTCATCCAAATCTAAAATAATTTACCTTTCAGACTGCGGATCGTAGAGGTATCGTGTCACAAAGTGCTGCCGGGGCCCGACCCCGAGCTGACGCTGGACCAGGTGACCATCTCGCCGCCCAGACTCTACAGAATAGAGGAGATACCCAAGGACGAGTTACATCTGCAGGTGACGTGTTTCATTGTGTATTTTATAATATTGTGTTGGGTACAATATGAAAGAAAAAAGTTTGTTGTGCACTATTGTAACAGATTCACTGGTGCCTTTACTCTTTATGTAAGGCTCCTGTGATGGAGTCAAGGACTTCCCTTAAACTAAAATACTCGATTAAATGTAAAGTAAATAATGTAATTTAAAATTTGAAGTTAATAATATAAATCTGCATTTAACTTGATTACGGAATTGGTTCATTAATTAAAAATAGCAATGTATTAATGCGTTTTGTGTTGACACGTGCAGGAGGACGAGGTGCTGGTGCCGTGCGCGCACTTCTACAAGCAGGTGTACGCGACGTTCGGCGTGCCCTTCTACACGCGCGTCAAGCACCTCGAGCCCTTCCAGGCCGTCAAGGACCGCCTGCAGAAGAAACTCGATATACCGGACAAGGAGTGGGAAAAGGTAAACACCCAACGATATAAAACCGACATTATAATATGTTCTGTAAGATGGCTAGTTTTCGCAACAGTTGCGGTTAGGGGCAGACCAAAAATCATTAGAGCATTATTACAAATATTTTTGTTACTGTTAAATTAAAATTTGATTTAACATTTCTTTTTCATTTCCAGTACAATTTTGCTATAGTGACAAATGGCAGACCTATTTACATAAGCGAAGGAGTGACAATCAACGTATTCGACTTTAGGCCCAGTAGTAATGCAAGTAAGTACAAATCTCAAACAATAGTCATGTAGTTAACTCGTGCGTGCGTTTGTATCGCGCCTAACCCTCCCCGGACTGCGTGCTAATATTAATTGAAGACATGTCGCTTCCAGACGCGACGGGCCGGCCGTGGCTGGGGCTCGAGCACATCAACAAGACACCCAAACGCTCCCGCGCCAACTACCTGGAGAAGGCGATCAAGATATACAACTGAGTGGTGAGCCGCGCCCCGGCGCGCCCGCCGGCCGCGCGCCGCCCTTCACCAAGCAGCAGCAGCGCGCGCTGCACGACGCCATGTACTACGCCGCCGAGAGCGACCACCTCGGTGAGCCCCAGCCCTTACATACTCCCTAGTTCCTAGTATACAGATATGTATATTCAAGGTCAACAATTATTATTGCTACCTATTAGGTACATTAAATTCCAATTTCCTTTGTATGAAATTTCAATTAGCGTATATAACGTATCACTAAGTGGAGTGTGTGCACTCGGCGCAGACATCACGCTGGAGCTGCGCGCGCTGGGCGTGCCGTGGTCGCTGCACGCGTGGACGCTGTCGCTGGGCGCCGCCGCCGACGCCGCGCTCGACCACGTCATCGACCAGCTGCTGCAGGACTTTCTACAGGTATTTCAGAGTCACCTAAAATTCTGCTGGGGACATATTATCATCACCAACGTAATTGGACTGCTTGTCGTTTATGTTCCCCCGTTCGCCTGGACAGGTGACCGGACCTTCAGGTAATCGTGTTAAAATGATCGGCAGGTGTGTCCGTCGGACGACAGCCACTACAGCCACCAGTTCATCTACGAGTGCCTCCCGCTGCTGTTTAATATCCTCCGGTACAGCAAAGTAAGTGTAGCATTGTAGAGGTGCAGGAAAGAGTTCTTCTCATAGCGAAGTTCGTCACCTTTTCGAACATTCACGAAATCAGCTAGTATCTTACTGTTTGGAACATTATCTGATTATCTGCGATCCGACGTACCGAGCTGGCCGGCGGGAACTGCCGCTGCTCATCGTAATGAGGACACCGTAAGTAGACACTGATAGTGAGCCTTGTGCGTTATGTGGTGGCCAGAAGGAGGGCACGGTGCTACTGCTGGCGGACATTCTGTGCGCTTGCTACGGCTGGGAGCCGGTGGCACGCGTTCAGGAGCCGCCCCCCGCCGCTCCAGCGCCGGCGCGCGTCGACCCCTCCTACGTCAACAACCCCTCGCTGGCTGATGTCACCTTCCGGTAACTAACACCACCTATATTTTCCTTTTCATTTAAGTCCTAAGTAAAGTTGATGTGCCAGCAATCTGTTTTCCAACAGCGTATTGTTTAGTTAGTGTATGGGGTCCTTGCCACCATACCCTATATTGGGAATGTTTTTAATAGTAGGTATAGCGCATATGACTTTATGTTTGTTTTTTTTTTCGTTTTTGTGTTTATCTGTTGGCTAGTTAGTTAACAGTCCACTTGATTTTATTAAAGCGAAGTATACTGTGCAGAGTGGAGGGCAGACTGTTCTACGGGCACAAGATTGTGTTGGTGTCGGAGTCCCCGCGGCTCCGCAGCATGCTGGCACCTGCGCGCGCGGATCTGCCGCCCGCCGCGCCGCCCCTCGTGCAGATCAACGACATACGATACCACATCTTCGAGGTATTGTTTCTCCTCCATCCTTCGAGTCGGATCCAGAACACACCACGATAAAATTACATATACCGGTGTGTGTTGTAATTATGCAGCAAGTGATGAAGTACCTGTACTGCGGCGGGTGCGCGGGGCTGCAGATCCCGGACAGCGACGTGCTCGAGGTGCTGGCGGCAGCCTCCTTCTTCCAGCTACTACCTTTGCAGCGCCACTGCGAGGCGCGCGCCGCCGCCGCACTCGACCTGCATAACCTCGTCTCCGTGTATATACACGCTAAGGTACGGCGCCCGGACTGTGCCACTATTTCGCCTACAAGGGAATCAAGCCGGAAAAGACACGGTCTATTAGGGTTTATGAATTGATAAGTAATGCGCTGTCTAGGTGTACGGGGCCACGCAACTGTTGGAGTATTGCCAGGGCTTCCTGCTGCAGAACATGGTGGCTCTTCTGACGTACGACGACTCCGTGAAACGACTTCTGTTCGGCAAACGGCTGCCGGGCCACAACGTTCTGGGTGCTCTGCTCACCACGCTGCAGAAGAGAATAGAGTCCAGAAAGGGACAGTCAAAGAGTAGGTAGCAAAAGTCGGACGATCAAACAATAGCGAGCAGCAGTCAAAGAGTAGGTAGTGAAAGTGAGATAAAAACATTAGAAACCAAAAGGGCTAGAGCGGCCAGACGGAGCACTTGAATGCTATATGTAAAGCTTGTGAAAACATTTATTCAGTCCGTTGATGTGGACCAGAGGAATGTATTTGAGTGTAATTAAAAGTCAAACTCCAAAGTCCAAATGTTCTCCATTACTTTTAAATGTCTTTTATCGTTCGGTTACACATGTACCGTAGGTGTGTTCGTCTGCCGACAGCTACTTGTGTATTATATAATGTAAGTTCCCGTGACACGGCCGATTTCGTCACTGGCCTTGTCACTAGTTCGTGTTGCTATCTTTTATTATTTTAAAATTAGGAGACGAATCTAGCAGGTGACTACTTCATTTTGTTTTATTTATAAATATTATTACGTAGCATTGAAATGTGTTAATGTTGACCTCAGGAGGTTAACGATTAATTGACGAAAGGTCACCTCCACGAATGTAAACCACGAGAAACACTACGCACAAATAAATTGTGAAGGTTTAAGACCGACTTAAAGATAAATTATCAGTAATATTATATATTATGTAAGTGCAGGCAGCGGTTCGCTTATCTGTGGAGCTGGGCGTGTCGCGACGTGTCTCGTGTAGTCTTGTATAACATGCGCCGCGTGAACAGGCGCTGGAGGAACGTGGTGGGGGTGAGGGGGGGATGTTTGCGCATCGGTACACTCACGCACGATAGCAGTAGCCTTAGCTAATTATATTGGTTAATGGCTGGTACGTTAAAAAAAAAAAAGATATTAAATAGAATACCATCATAGTCATCGGCCCTTGTCCGCCCACTGCTAGACATAGAATGTCATTAAATAGGATTAAAAATTTGTTTGACTAATTGTGCAATGTTTGTTTAAATTAAATATAAATACAGTAAAATTAAATTAATGAATCAAGTAATGAAACACCTTCCATTGGGTCGTGGTGTGCGTGTGTCGCGACCAACAATTTTGTGCGCGATAGTATCTTGCGCCAGCAACGCGGATTTCGACAGCGCGGGAAGCAAAGATGAACCGACGATTCAACAGCGAGGCTGCAAGCTGGCGGCGCCTCACCCGCGCGCCCTTCCTCGTACCACTAAACACACCGCTAAATCTCCTACTGCGCAGCTTTCCGCCAGTGTTCTTTTTATGTGGCTCACGCTATATACTATTAGGAAATCAATACGAAGACTTAAAATTTAAACAAATATTTTGTTATTATTAAATATGGTTTCGTCGAAAAGATTATTAATTTTGTAATTAAAATATAAATATTGTTGAAAGAAAACGTTTTGTTTTATTTTGACATTGTCGTCTGTCTCTCGGCGTGCCTGTCTCTCGGCGTGTCGTGTCTCTCGGCGGCCAAGATTGTATTCGCAGGCTGTATTAAACATTTGTTTATCAATAAATGCTAAATATTCAAAACAATGTTCAGACTTGTTCAGAACAAATTATATCAACTTCAACTTTCCTCTCCTCTAATGCAGAATCCTTAACAGGTTTGTAAACATCCCGCCCGTGGTTCAGGCGGCCAAACTGAGCAATTGAAGTTAAATAAAACAGTATCAGCTGAAGTATAACAAACAAACGTTATCTTCTGCGTTCTTCCTATTTCCGTATAATTATAATAATATTAATGAAACGGATTATCTGTAATTTATTTTATCCGCGCCACATCGGCGGCCAGTCGGAGACCAGACATTTCAGTACTCATTCTAATGAAGATCATGACCACGACCTATAGATTTGTCCATTCTCCTAGCAAGCTAACCGTGTCCTCTTGCTCTCCTCGTCGTGCAGCTACGATGAAGAGATAACCTGTAGTCAATGACGCAATCAAAATGTCTAAACCTGCTGCCCATCTTCAGTTTTAACTAATTACATTTTGAAGAGATAGTCTGTTGCACGGTACAGTTGTGAATCTCACCTAAAACTGTGTAATTAAAACTTAACGTCTGTAGCGAGCTCAGCAGATTAGAATGTACGAGTCATTAAAGAGAAGCGAGACATCGTGACGTGAATAATACTGTTAGCACGCGTCACGCTTCTTGTTATATTTGTGACATATCTTGAAAGTTGTCACAACTTGCAGCTTCTAAACAAATCGCATGACAGTTTTATTTTTGTAATTAACTAGCGGTTGCCCGCGACCCCGTGTCACCGTGCTCACTAAAGAAAGTATCCCATATTGTTCCAGCATACGTCAGCTACCTTCCCGTAAAGATCATGTTTACGAAACATCATTTTTGCTATCAATATTGCTATATACCACTCACATTAATCATATGGACAATCTAGCGTATGACCGCGACCTCGCCTGATGTTAACTAACTGCCTGTTACTGCTAGCACCACCCTTGGATACCACCAGCGCCCCCCCCCCTCTCCTTGATTGAATGTGATTCGTCTTAAGCGCGGAACGTCGACTGACAGAATGGAATGTATAACCGAGCGCCGGTACCGGACCGCCACCTGGGCGCTCCCGTCGAGGGAGTCATTCTATGCGCCGGATTATCCTTTAACGTCAATTTATCTTTACTTCTCTTTACATAAACGTTACAATGGATGTATCACCGCAACAAGCAGGACACAATACAATGCGAATGTAAAACTTATGCACAAACCTGGCCCACAGCGAGGCGTCATATTTGAAGAATATTTACTAAAGAACAATATTAGTATAACGATAGAAATACATTTTTATTGTCGTTATAACAAATGAAGACTCGCAAATAACAATACGGACAATTATTATACTTAATTAATTTGTCGATTAAATCAACAGTTACCTATGTTTATTACAATTGTGCTTAGCGAGCATGACAAGCAGTACTGATTTACATATATTGGGAGATACGATATCTCCGACCTTCAGTGATCTCGCGCAGAGACCCCGTGCAACATGTTACATCTGTTAGCTATCCTCACGGTCCTGATCACCGTGTTACACTTCTACTTTAGCAGGAATTTAAACTACTGGAAGAAAAGAAATGTTGTGGGACCCAAACCACTTCCATTCTTTGGCAACATCAAAGACTCCGTGCTCCGGCGAAGGCCTCAGGTAATGATCTACAAAAGCATTTACGATGCATATCCCAATGAAAAAGTTGTCGGAATTTACAGAATGACAACTCCATCTTTGTTGCTACGAGATTTGGACATCATTAAGCATGTACTCGTCAAGGACTTCGAATCATTTGCCGATAGAGGAGTCGAATTCAGTATTGAGGGTCTCGGAGCCAACATCTTCCACGCGGACGGTGACAGGTGGAGGACGCTAAGGAACCGCTTCACGCCGCTGTTCACCTCCGGGAAGCTCAAGAACATGTTGCCCCTCATGTCGCAAGCCGGCGACCAGTTCGTCCAATACGTGGACGGTGTCAGGCGCACGCAGTCGGAGCACTCCATCCACACCTTGGTGCAGAAATTCACGATGACCAATATAGCAGCCTGTGCATTCGGTCTCCAACTGGACGAAGAAATGTTGAAAACTTTGGAAGAAATGGACAAATATATATTTACTGTAAATTACAGCGCCGAGCTCGACATGATGTTCCCGGGAATATTGAAAAAGATGAACGGCTCGCTCTTCCCGAAGGTTGTCAGCAAGTTCTTTGACAAACTCACAAAAAACGTGCTTCAAATGAGAGAAGGGAAGTCCACAAATCAAAGAGACTTGATCGACTTAATTCTCGAATTGAAACAAAAGAAAACAATCGAAGGATCGAGAAAATACGAGAACGAGGATTTGAAAGCTCTGGAGCTGACCGAAGGGGTGATAGCGGCGCAGATATTCATCTTCTACATGGCCGGCTACGAGACCAGCGCCACCACGATGACCTACCTGTTCTACGAACTAGCAAAGAATCCTGACATACAAGAAAAACTCGTTGCTGAAATAGACGAGGCGCTCTCCCGCCACAACGGCAATATAACCTACGAATGCTTGGGCGAGATGACATATTTGAGTAAGGTGTTCGATGAGACATTGAGAAAATATCCGGTGGCAGACTTCACGCAGCGCAACGCTAAAGTTGACTACGTCTTCCCCGGCACCGACATCACCATCAAGAAAGGGCAGACGGTTATTCTATCGACGTGGGGCATTCAGAACGACCCAAAATACTATCCTAATCCAGAAAAATTTGACCCTGAACGTTTCAACCCAGAAAACGTAAAGAATAGACACCCGTGCGCTTATTTACCATTTAGTGCTGGACCCAGGAACTGCTTAGGTATGTATATTTTGTTTACGGCATCGCCTTTGACTCTTTGAAATCCATTTATCCCTCATCTCTGTAATGGCCATGACGCTTACTATATGAAGTCGTTGCGCTGTTGTTGCAGGTATGCGGTTCGCCAAGTGGCAGTCTGAAGTCTGCATTGTGAAGTTTTTATCGCAGTTCCGCGTGGAGCCGTCCGAGAACACCCCTGTGGACTTTAAATTCGACCCTATGCGTCTGTTTGCTCTTCCCGCGGGAGGAATGCAAATGAATATAATGCGCAGATGAGCTTAACTCACAATAATAAGGTTTACGACTTAGGTTTATTGTAGGGTTTGTGGTCAATATACGAGCAGGGCAGCACTATAGTTGTATAAACATAAAATTGATTGACATTCTTAGTTCCGAATCGACGGCTCGGGACCGAAATGCCCGTATTATTGTTTTTGTCTCCGTTCGCTATATTAAAATCACAGCGATTAGGGATCACCGTGACAAGCAAGTTCTCGGAAGTTATTTTATATTTAGCTAATCGTTTTTATCCAATTGATAGTAAATGGCGTAGTCTTATTCCTCACAGTCCGCGTAACGCCTGCAATAGTTACCTTCGCTGGGATTAGGCCACTCATAAGTTCTAGTGCTTGAACAACACGTTGCCGGCAACCGACACTATCTAACAATATTGAACTAACGTCAAGCTGTGTTTGTTTGTCCATTTTCCACCTGTTCCCTTGAAGTGTAGAACTATGTTTTGTGGTTTTGGTACAATGGCGCGACAGCAATTAATGTTACGGAGATTAATTGGTCCACGCAGAGTCGCAGTCGTTGTACTCTAGTCCTTTTAAAATGTAATAATATGTTAAAATCATGAATTTGACATATTATTACATTGAATGCATGAGTTCTTTGAGTACAAAAATCACAAGTCCCGTATTTAATACATAAATTTTGTTTTAGTCATGTCATAGTATTTTTAATTCCCTCATGGCACGCCCGAAGGGGTACAACTCATGTATTTACTTATTGATATTTGTAATATTTGTTTGTAATTGCAGGCTGTTTTTCGCAATGAATAAATAAATAAATAAATAAATAAATAAATAAATAAATAAATTGTATTTGCAATTATCTTTAGTTTTTTTAAATAACGGATTACAAGTTGAGTGTCGGTGGCGGAGCCGTTCGGCGCCGGACCGGACCGGACCCTACTGGATATTGTGTGTGTGTTTTTGGATTTTCGAACGTCATACGTAGCTGAAGTTCTTAGGGTGAAGGATAATGTCGGGACGCAAGCTGCACAAATCTGCGAAGAAATTCATAGATATGTGCGAAGTCGACGAACATCACGAGGCCAGCGAGGTTGCCTATGGCCTTTTTTTTGTTGACGGGGGGAAATCTTCGAAAGATATCCTACCTTCTAGGGGGAAGACAGGGTTATTTAGGGTTGGAATTACTAAAACCTCCCCGGTGGCCATCGCCGAGGGCAACTGACGTGGTTTCCGGGCTCTCCAAGGAACGCACCGGAACCAGGTTACCTATGGCCTAGGACCCGGACCCTCTCAGTGGGGATGTATATTGAGCTGATATGATAATGATTGTAAGTTAAAAAGATACTTCTATATTTTAAAAATAAATTTATCTTCAAACAATTGTAATACTTTTATTTCAACACACTGCTGACAATCAATTGACTACGTAAATATTGTTAAATTTTTCGTAAAGGTATACTTAGACCAAGTACTCTGTAGAGGAACCCGATGGGGATGGATGAGTTAGTCCATCTGTTCCCGCAAGCCCAGGATGGGCTAACTCAACCAAAGTACCTTATTTAGTTGCTGCTCATTTTATTAGCCAGACTGTCAATCTGGAGCAAAGGCAGTGGATTGAAAAAAGCAGACTAGTACAACAACTGACAAATTGTTATAAGCGCCATCTATTAGAAATAGTTGTAAACAGGAGTTCAATCTATTTAATTATTTTAACCAACTTAAATTAACTGTAATGTTCCATATAGCAAAGGGAAAGTAAATTGACAAATGTAGACCTGAAATTCTTTTTTTAAAAGGCTGGGAAATGTTAACGATAACCCAAAAAATTAAAATACCTGCCTACTAAACAGAGTGGGATAACAACTTGTTTGTGTATATTGCTATACATTGTCACGTATTATTTTTTACTGTGTACCATTATA
The DNA here is from genome assembly GCA_027563995.1 of Papilio gigon. Lineage (NCBI taxonomy): Eukaryota > Metazoa > Arthropoda > Insecta > Lepidoptera > Papilionidae > Papilio > Papilio gigon. The sequence goes on from JAODUI010000002.1 coordinate 5,310,269, forward strand.
ATTTTCAGACGTAGGCAATAGTTTGGTATTGGTATTATAAGTTGTCTTTGAACAAAGATTACAATGAAGTAAAGTAGAGTATTGTTGTTTTTGACTCAATCATGCCTTTCATATTGACAGTTATTTCGTTGTATTAGTTCGAATCCTCAACACCATTGTAGTCAGCGCCAAAATGGCGTAAAACAAAAAGGCACAAAATATCACAGTTTCTCGCCGGTACATATAGATACATTTATACTCTTTGATGTAACTTTCTGAAGTTCTGATTGAGTGAGGTATAATAATGCTGTGACAAAGTGACAAGTGTCATATGTGGTTGTGGTTGTGCGAATTTTCGGTTTGATAATTTGGCAAATAGTGATTCAAATAATTTATCTCACCTGTATATAACTGTTCTTTAAATGTCGTGACAGTGCAATAAAATGCAGTTCTATAAGGAAAGGATTTTGAACGCTGCTCAGTTAAAAAGATTAAGTGAACATAAATATTCGTGTACCAGTGCCAGTATATTGGACGCATGGCTACAACCTTGGTGGTGCTGGCTGGTCTCTAAGACGCCGCTATGGCTCGCTCCGAATCTCATTACAATTTTAGGTCTAATAATAAATGTAGTGACCACATTAATTTTAGTTTGGTGAGTATATCTACAAATATGCCTTACAATTAAATCATAGATGTCATGGGAAAACAAGCGGAACGACTTTCGTTTTTGCTTCGCAAGACTCAGTACTTTCTTTTCCTACATAGTAAAACTAGTTTTTAATAGCGACGATATGGGCATGTGTAGTCGTCGTCAAACATCATCTAGAGATAGTCGTTGTCAAACGAGAGCGGTGCGATTGGTCGTGTCCTAGACCGCGCCACTGCGCGTAGATAAGATACTGGTAGTAAAATAATCTGATATCAGGATCACTCCACGCCATGTAACCAACCTGTTAATGGCATTCAATCATCAGACATTTTGACATTGATAATGTTCATTAGTATTAAACAATTTAATTATTATTGTAATAATTGAAATTTTATACTTGAATACACTTTACACTTATTGTAACAATGTATTTTGACTTTATTTATATTTTAAAAGGTAGTGATCACCCATTTCTCGAAATATAAAACCTGTTTGTAATCAAAGATTTGTATTATTTTTGATTGAAAATAGCATCATGCTCTTCTTTACCATCAATTTAACTGTGTTCTATTTTATGATCATAGACTTGTGAAATTTTTTTGAAGGGGTACAAAGATAAATAATCTTCATTAAATCATATAAAATAGTAGATTATAAAGAATACAACATTCTGTACAATGAAACAGTACCCAAGTTAGAGGCTAGCCTACTCAACTTAGATAAGTCATTTCTCTGCAGCAGGTTCGCTGTAAGAATACTCCTTTTTAATTCACTTGTACATGCGTAGTTTTTCTCCTACTGCTCCTTCTTCTACGTTTATGTTCAAATATTCAATAAATAAAATAAATAGACAGTTGACCAATAGACGAATGCACAGTTTGTATGGAACGAATATGTTATGGCTCCCCCTGCAAATATATACCGACACAAGTCTGTGAAGAAATTCAAAGATATGTGTGAAGGCCACCAACACGCACTGAGCTGGCGTGGTTGACTATGGCCTAATCACCCCTAATAGTAGGGTAGACTATGAGACCCTCAGTGGGGATGTATAGGGAGCTGATGAAACCTCACTAGACATTTTGTATCATTTTTTTTACATTAGAGATCCTAAAAATGCACTATCTGTGTATGTCATTTCAAAACAATTTAAATTCTGATACAATTCAAATACAATTACTGATGAAGTAATGTGGTAATATTTAGAAAATTTTGAGGTAGAGTGAAATAAAATTGTACAATTTTGGTATCTGATTTTATACAGTTTTTGTAAAATAGTGTTGTTACTGTAATATTAGGTATAGCCCGGACGCGCGTCAGGAGGTACCACGGTGGACGTGTGCAGTTTGCGCTCTGGGCGTGTTTGTCTACCAGAGCCTGGACGCCATCGACGGCAAGCAGGCGCGCCGCACCGGCAGCCAGTCGCCGCTCGGGGAGCTCTTCGACCATGGCTGTGACAGCATATCCACAGTATTCATCGCGCTGGGTGCCTGCATCGCTGTTAAACTCGGAGAGTATCCAACATGGATGTTCTTTCAGGTCAGTTTACTTACTTAAAGGGAGTACCTATTAACCTTAATTACCACTACTGTTCACTTACTTTTATGATTATTAAGTATGTTGTCAGCGGGCCTGTTCAGTTTGCAATATGCTCTTCCTGCCTTCTGCAGTGTTTGGGTGACACAAACAACTTTAGTCTGCCAGCTGTTTCAATTTAAACTTGGTTTGATTCAAATTTATTTGCACAGGTTGTAAGACAGCGCGAGTGCCGGTCGCGCTGAATATAAAATATTCAAACTAATAATGACAGTTGCTTCACAGAGGACGCCACAAGTCGATAAATAATGTATTTATATAGTTTAGGGTTTAGTGGTGACGTCACGCAGGCTCATGTTACTGCCGGCTGCCGGCACGTCAGATCCCGACTGAAATGCGCTTCAGTCTTACTAAATATAGCAGAATATATGTTGACATAGTCAACTGTGTCAACTCGTCACTGATGGTTGTTGCAGTTTGACTATTCAGAATAAATAACGGTGTCAATAAGCCGCCTGTAGAGTTCAAAGTGGCTGTAGTGTTATCTGTGGTGGTTACGTAGGTCCTCTCCTGACCTACGCTTGAAGTGACGCAAGCATTATGGACGGTTGCGTTGACTTCGATATTTGTGACGTGCCAAGTAAAGTTGGACCATATTCAGCACTCGTTTAAAACTAGATCATTTTTAGCTAGCTAACCAGACAGCGCTGGCCGTTAAAATGTCAGCAACTAAAGTCCAGCTAAATTCACTTAACTCAATCGCTCGCCTGAGCTCGCGCCGCCAGCGTCGGGTAATGAACTCGGCCGTCGATCAGCTCGGTACAAGCGGATGTAAAGTTACTGATTAAATTAATTATTAACACGTTTTTATAAATTGCAAGCCGTTCGTTGCTACTGTTTTGGAAACTGATAAATTCTGGTTAAAATGCGTCTCCTCTTGCCTTCTTCATGCCTTCCTGTTACGCGTGTAATCCATTGCGCATATTTCCCTGTGACCATGACAATTTTAATCGCGCATGCGTTTGTTGGCGATATTTTATTTCTACCTAGATGACTATGAAACATTACATTAAAAGAGTTCATGGGTATAAATGTAATTTATAACAAACGTCAACAGTTTACTATATTTATAGACGGCGTTACGCAATCAGCAGAACTCGATAAAATAATTCCTTTAGCACATTTTAAATACTTAAATAAGTGTGTGATCGAGGACTTCCGCGTGTGATTGACTGCGTTACGTAACATCGTATGTGATAACAGTAATACTAGCGTAAACATTTGTAGCAAGTGGTCACGCTGAGCGCGTTAGCCACACTAACGTTGCGTTACATCAGTGCCGCGCCACGCTTACATCCGCGCGTGGACACTTCCATGGTGTTCCAACATGTTGGCGTGTGGGCAGGGCTGCGGGCGTCTCCTCCTCCTCACACATGACTTTGAACCTCCATAACTTTTGCAATTTGTATACCAGAATGTGAACGACTTTAGCAAACAGTTTATTATGTTTTTATCAATGTAAAGTGAACGCATCGACTTGTGTTTCCTGTAACGAGAGGAAATTGAAATTGTTTTAATGCGCCGGCGCAACTTTCCTTAACAATATTATCTAATTGTTCGATTCGCAATTTTGTCGTTGTACGCGACTGCAGTTAGGGAATTCATTTTGAAGCGACCTTGTTAACAATATTACGTTTAAAAACTGAAACGTTTTATGACATTACACAATAATGTGACCGAGATAAATATGGCGCCAAACTTTAAAATATTATTAACGCTGAAATTAATGAGGTGTAAATTTCAGCTTGGGGTTATGTTGTAATCGACTCATAAATTAAGGTTAGTTAAAAAGTTAGGTTATAGTGACAGCGGTAGCGGCGCATTGTGTGGTAACACCACCGGCGGCGACCTCGACTGCGAACTTCAAGTTCAATAGTGCGGCCCCGGACCGGGCCGCGTGGCCGCGCACACTGCAAACAAATGTCTTCACCACACAAATGTTATATATCTGATGCTTTGGACGCCTGCCCAAATCTACAGTTATCGCGTTTTTTTTTTTTCAGAAACTGGAGATTTTATGTTTATATTGAATTTATTTTAGCTCAACAACCGAATTGTTAATCTTAAGTTTAAATCTGACATAATTAGCTGTTCGACGTATAGAATAATGTTCATTGTTACAATTGTCGAGCAAAGACCGTTTCAATGCTATTGTAAATTCTTTATTGATTTTTCTTAAGTTCGTGACGTAAAGCGAAACATTCTTCCAAGTGTTGGAGACATTGTGCCGGCGAGGTTTAATGAGATAATAGTGAGTTTGAGATGCAGTCATTGTAACCGTTAAGGCGCGCGATGTAAAGGATCGTGCGAGCCGCCGGGGTCATTTACTTTTGGTAAACTCTAACAGTTACCACGTTCTACACGCAAGTTCAACAAGTCAAGGACAATCCAGGAAGTCATGTAGCTTCTAGTAACATAGAGGACCTGGCAATTAAGTAATAACATTTCATATAAATTGCATGTGACATCCAAAATAGTTTAGTTCACAACATATAGAATGTCGTGTGGCGACGACGCGCCCAACATTGTCTGATGGTGATCCTCTCTAAGATGTGGACTACGACGGTTATAGCATCTGACCGCGGATCTTCACCGGAATAATAAAAACTAAAATGTTCCGATTAATTTTAAACGTCGATTATTGGTTTTGGCCGTTACTATATCGTGTTAGGGGGATATTTGAAGCGTGTACGGTAGAGGCAGCAACAATGGCCGGCACTTGGCAACCACTCCCGCTCGCCGAGAGAGCGCTTGCCAAGTGGCCGGCTGCAGACTGCTCTCTCGAGCATGAGCAAGGTTATTGAAGCTAATCCAATATTGCCCTTAAATAGACTATATCGCTTGTATATTTTGTTTCAGTACATTGTTGCTTTTCTAACAAGTAATGCTGCGGACAATTGTTACACATTTTATTATAATTATTCTGGAAGCGCGATAGTTCCCCGCCGCGCCACTCGTGCCTCGATCGGGCTTAGGGCACTGTCAACGCCCTCGTAAGTTAGTTGCGGTGAATGCTTAAAGCAAGATTGCTTACGCTCTAAAGAGCGGCACTTTCCTTAAAATTGACTTTTACTTTTAACAAAAATAAAAGTCAATTCCAAAGTAGATTACTTCCACCTTCTGCTCCTGCAGTACTGTACTGCAGCAGCAGTAGGTGGAGGTAATCGTTGCTTGTTGTTGAAATTCATAAAAAAAGATATGATCTCTCATTACTATGATAGATCGTATCGTTTTTTTTATGGATTCAAAGAGGAAATATACAGGGGGTTTTTTAAATTGTGAAACGTTAGGGCGGGCAGCCTGCTGCCGGCGTTTACGCGGTCATGATTTGATATTTTTGAGTATTTTTTTGTTTTCCAGTGTTTCTGCGCCATGACCCTATTTTACTGCGCGCACTGGCAGGCCTATGTGACGGGTACTCTGAAGATGGGTCGCGTCGACGTCACCGAGGCGCAGTACGCCATCATAGCCATCCAGCTCATATCTGCTACCCTCGGCCCCGACTTCTGGGCTACCAAGGTAATGTCCTCCACTCGCGGCACACGTCTTTGTCATCGTGGTCGGATGGTGGTGCTTGGCGGTACTTCGGCCTAACTCACTCTTCGGTCACTAATGCACCCCAGTGTACGAGTGTCCTGCCTGTCTACACCAAGAGGAGTTAGTTAGTTAGTCTATTAACATTTCGGCATACTAGTTATCTTTACATGTTTGCATATATTTATCAGTTTTGAATGTACTTCGTGTAATGTCCACCGCTTAATGACCACCATCCGACCAGCGCACTGTACACTTCACGTTTATTTCATCGCAATCGAAAGGCATTTAATTTTAAAAATTCCCACATGACGCTTCCGGCGATGAGTCCGAGACGTTATTAATTAGTTGTCAAATGTGCGTTTGCAGGCTAAGTGTAGAGGTTAGACGCGTAGCATATGACAATCCTAGGTGCGTCATAGCATTGTAAGAACGGATTATTTCTTTAACAGATAAGTGTCGATAGTTAATAGATTGCTCTTGGATTCTAACAATATTAATCCCATGACGTGCCATTTCGACTAACCTCGGGGAAACTATGTACTCGAGCCCATTATATACTAATTGTATTTATAAGCGGGCGAGCACGATAGCCTTGTTACTGTAATATTATATTAAGTCATATTTACATCGTAGCCGAACATAATTGCTATCTGTCAATTATATCGTTAGCGGTAGCTGTGTGTGTCCGCCGTACGAGTGCTCAGGTCACGTACGGTGGACCAAATTGTTTAAATTCGCACCAACGGGCCAGCCGACTGACAGTTGTAGCTCCTAGGCTGGCAGCCGGGAGCGGCTGTACTTGTAGTCGTCACCAGAGGTGCGACAGGCTGTGATGCGACCAGTGCGTCTGATGTTGTAACTTGTTTCCTATTGCTACTTCCCTAAAGTCCTTTTGCACTGACCCCCTATGGTGGGCGTGTTGGGCCAAGCGTGACGTGTGCCGTGTGCCGCATAGGTGGGCGGGCTGGAAGTGCGGTACTCGCTGGCCGGCGTGGCTGTGGTAGGCGCGGCGCTGGCCCTGGGCACGTTGACCACGGCCATACTGGCTGGCGGCGTCGGCAAGAACGGCTCCACGGTTGCAGTGAGCGCCAACACATTTATACTGGGGGTTTGGGGGTTGACAGCGCTATGGATATTAGCTAGGTGTTGTGTGCGGTAACGGTAGGTGTACGAGGGGGTTGTTTGGCTGAATTTTTCAAAATTTGTGGGTTATGTTTGTGTCAATTGTTACTATGAGGGTCAACGATCAAAACTTGTTAGTAAATACGGCGGCAATGTGGTTAACTATGTTCAACATTCCGATCATCCCGCACAAAATTATTTCACTTTATGGTAACCTTGCCCCCGTG